>PVKV010004971.1:0-63168 GCA_004027835.1 Alouatta palliata | reverse complement strand
AAACCCTGATTCTAACCTCCAGTGGAACCCACCGGTCTTCTCCTGATCTTTTTGCATTGCTGGCATTATTTACTCTTAAATGAGTTAATTTTTTTTTTAAATGTTAACACTATGTAAAGTGAAGAAAACTCTACAAAGAGTTTTGCATGAGAACAAAAACACCTGATGTGTTTTTGTTAAACATTGGACTCCCAGGAGGAGGAAGAAACAAGGTAATGTTTTCAGTTATTTCCACTGAAGGGGTTTAAACAGGATAAATTGTCATATTTAAAAATCCCCAACCATTGTTTAGAATCAAGCAAAACTTTTAAAATAGCTTCTGAATGGAGAAATGAAAGGGTCAAACCACTGCGTAAAGCTGGAGGAGGATTGCCTGTTCTCCCTGGAATGCTTTTGCTGTTCTGATTCTTTTTAGTTAGATCTCACTGGTCTTATTCCTTCTTTCACTTGATTGGACTGCGACACCCAGAGAGAAAACTCAGTCCCAGACAGGATTGGAGTGGCATGGCGAATGTGAGATGGGAGTAAGGAAACCATGGCAAGCTCTTAGGATGGGAATGAGCTTTAAAGAACAGTGCTGCCCATCCTGATGCGGGTACCAGGAGAAAAAAATGGCCCTGTAGGAGTGATGTGCATTGGTGAATCCAAATGCAGACTTTATTATTTATTTATTTATTTTTTTTAAAGAGACAGAGACTCACTGTGTCACCCAGGGTGGAAGGTAGTGGCGTGATCATAGCTCACTGCAGCCTCGACCTCCTGGGCTCAAGCGATTCTCCTTATAAGCCTTCAAAGTAGCTGAGATCACAGGCGCACACAACCACACTCAGCTAATTTTTAAATTTTTGTAGAGATGGAGTCTTGCTATGTTGCCCAGGTTGGTCTTGAACTTCTGGGCTCAAGCGATCCTCTGGCTCAGCTTCCCAAAGTGCTGGCATTATAGGCGTGAGTCACTGTGACCAGCAATTTTCTTTATTTGGATGGAAGGGCAGAACTTTTTTTGGAGGTGTGGTGATGGAGAGTTATAGAGGGAACAGTGTAGGCAGTACATTGTGGAGTGCTGAGAATGTTGTGTGTTTTGATCCATACCTTGGAGTCAGGAGTGGCAAATATGGAAATTGGGCCCCTGTCAAAGAGACTGTGCTTTAGTCAATATAGGGTGAACAGCTTTACTGAGTAACTAACCTAGTCAAAATTATTACAAGCAAGTTCCAAATAAGCCAGCACAGACCACCTGGTGATGGGCAGGACTTTGCTAACCTCCATGAGACATGCAGTCCAGGCCAGTCCACACATGGGGTTTGCTTTCCACAGAGCTTCCCGACCGGCCTGGCACCAACTCCTCACACTGAGAAGCTCAGGCTCCTCACTGGGCCCCAGCTTTTGGAATTCGGGCCCTGCATGGTGTCCCTTGTGTCCCTGTACTTGTAAAAGGCCTGCGTGGTTTTGGGTGAATACATGAAGCCGGGCCTTCCTGGATCCATCTTCTTCCTCCCATGTGGACATCTGTCTCTGTTACCCAGAGCCAAAGTGGCACAATCGCAGCTCACTGTATTGTCTCGACTTCCTGAGCACATGCAGTGCTCCTGCCTCAGCCTCCTGAGCAGCTGGGCCTACAGACGCACACCACCACTTCTCAGTTGATTTAAAAATATTTTGCTAGAGATAAGGTCTTGCTATATTGCCCAGGGTAGTCTCAAACTTTTGGCCTCAAGTGATCTTCCTCCCCCAGCCTCCCAACCACTGGGATTACAGTCATGACCCACTGTGCCTGTCCTTGTTTCTTGAAAAGTTTAGCCTGATAGGTACTTGTAGGTTTCAGGTCAAGAACACTCAGTCTATGAACAGAGGCTTCCAATCATTCGTTCTAAGGCTGTTTAGATACTAGAGGAAGCTGTACTCATGTACGGAGTACAGAAATTAAGCATCCGTGAACAATGAATTTAGACAGGCAGGACCGTGTGACATTTCGGGGTAGAGCCGTGAACAAGGAAGACATGGTTCTTGTGCCTGAAGCATCAAGACAAGGAAGCAAGAAACTGCAAGACAATGTAAAAATGCTGTACAAAGGAGAGTCCCTGATGCCCTGTGAGTGTGCAGGAGGGCAAAGTTCGGTCTGGGAGGCTCAGTAGACAAGGAGCTTCAGCTGGGATCAAAAGGAGATGTCGGGTTAACTAGGTGAAGAAAATGGAAGAGAATAGCATTGGGAATCTCAGCAAAGACATCTGCAGGCTTTGTCAACACAGCCTCAAACCTTGAGACGGTTGATAACTGAATTCTTGTCTGATTTTAATTTTTTAAAATCTTGACACTTTCTGTACATGCAACCTGGGTGGCTGCCTCAACAATTGTCCAAATTGTCCAATTGCCCCAAGTGTGGGGCAGATTTTAGCTGGCCAGATCACCAACCTAAGAGGTGGCACTCCCAGGTTGAAATGGACATCTGTCTACACCTGGGCTGGGCTTCTGAGTCTTGCAGGAGGAATGTTGATGTGGTCCACACTGAAAGGCTTGCGTGCACTGCTGTTCACTTGCAGAGAACTGGAGTGACCTCCCTTTCCAGGGACTAGTCACTGCCATTGTTCTGGCTCCTAGGATCATGTCCTGAAGTTCTTGCTCCAAGCCCTATCAATTAAAAGGGATATGTTTTTCTTGACAAAACAGGTTTTTTCCTCAGTAAAAAAGGAAGTCAAAACATAACAAACTGCAACTAAAAATCTGGTGTAGACTTTGATGTTTCTTCCCCCGCTGCTGAATCCAGGGTGCTGCCTGCTATTTCCTCATGTCACTTACAGAGAGGGCGGCCAAGCATCATGGTTTGCCTGGGACAGAGGGGTTTCCTGGTATGTGGATCTTTCGGTGATCGAACGGGGAAAGTTCTGGAAATCTGCTAGTGGAGTTATCAGAGCAGGAGAATCATGCTTCCTAGGCTAAGACAACACAAGGTGTGTGAATAGTCCTGCTGTTCCCTCAGTCTGTTTAAGTGTCATAAAACCAAGTAAATGCCCCTCGAGAGACACATTCACGCCTCTCTGGTCAATCAGCTTCCTCCTTTGTGCCTGGATTGGAACACTCCATATTGGGTGTTCATGGCTTGCTATCTTTACAGACTGGGCTCTCCAATGTTGGAATTTGTCCAATGTCAGGTCATGTCAAAACAAGTAAGGCAGCCCTGGGAAGGGAGGGAGTGCCCTGGGTGGAGAGCTGATTTGTGGCTTTCCAGCGCCCTGCTTCTTGGGCATGGCGTCAGAAGTAAAAACAGAAATACGCTCAAAACAAGCAAACTGACTTTAAAATGACCTGAAAGGAAATCCCAGTGGGGAAGCACAAGTGACACAAAATATGTCATATCTCTTTACAGGTTAGAAAGATGGGCCTAGGCAGGCCAGGGTGCCCGTCCCAACCCTTGCGTGCACTAGATATGTGATCTTAGGGCGAAGCCTCACCCCTGCAAGTCTCCTCATTTGCAAAATGGAGATAATGACTCTGTACCTCACTGGGCCCATGAGAAGATCAAACAACAGAGCTTCTAAAACACAGCACAAAATAAGCCCTTAATACCTGTAATTATTGTTATTGCTGTTGCATTTATACTACATCTATCTTATGAAGCTGCAAGTTGGCTAAATAACTAAATATGTAAAATAATCCAGGATCTATTGTTGAAACAAGCTCTGCCAATTCAACAACAGGCAGCAGTGCTATTTGAGGACACGGCGGTGGCTACGGTGACCTTCCTCTGGAGGCCCCGTTTAACATAATAAGTATATAGAAGGACTCATCTTCCTCATTACATATACTTTTTTTTCTGAAATATTTTAAGTGGATTTCTGTAAGTTATAAGATTTTGAGTTTTGCTTAAAACAAATGATTCCTTTGATTTTGTGATTTTGAGTTTACTGTATTTGTGTATGTCTCTATTGGATATGTGTTAATTTTCTATGGGCTAGTTGACTTCATATTGAGTTTTACAGACTTGCATTGTCCAGTACAGTAGCCTCTAGTCACATGTGGTTAAATTTAAATTTAAATTAATTAAAATTAAATAAAATAAGAGAGTGACGTCTGTGAAAATGAGGGAGTAAGGATCTCCAAAAATTCCCTCCTCTGTATGAGCAATGAGAACAGTGGCAAAAACTGTCAGAATCAACTTTTCAGAACTCTGGAAATTAACCAAAGGCTTGCAGCAACTCGAGAAGTGTTTGCTCAAGAAAAATGTCTCAGTCGTCATAAGAACAATCAGCTTTATGATGTTTTAATTTGCCCTGTTTCCATACCCACCGGTCTCCATGGTAGTCTTGAAGACATGCAGCCTTCAATTACAGAGAAAACCAGCAGCCACTGGAGGGGGCAGAATAGGGCTAGAGCTCCTTTAAAGGCCTATTTCCAGAGAATTGTCAGCATTTGACCTGACTTTTAGTTCCCTGGAAGATCTCATTCTCAAGGCTGTCTTTATTTGAGCTGACTTGCAGCTTTCCAAGTATAAACACACTTTTCTCCAGGGCTGTTTGTCAAAAAAAAAAAAAAGAAAGAAAGAAAAGAAAAAAAATCGGAGGCAATTGTTGAACAGCTCAGCTACCTGGAAAACAGTTCCCTGCATAATAGTTGGGGAAAATAAAAGGCTGACTAAAAAGCTTAAAAAGAAATTTGGGAAGTGAAATGTCCATATGGACTTTGAAAAGCTCCAACACATTCCTAGATCTCTAGAGAGCCACATTCATGGCCAGGGCTGAGCACATTCTCAGGAAAGACTTTCAAGGCCATGAGCTCTCATCTTTGACTAGTCTTGAGATTCTGCGCAAGTGGGAAGTGAATGATAAGGCAGAGTTGTAAACAGCCTGGCTGAGGCACACAGAGCAAAGACTGGGAGACTTACGGGTTTCAGGCACTTAAAGATGATCTGTTTTTCATCATTAGCTAGCCACAAAACTAACCAACAGAGATTTCAGTGACCACAACAAAAAAGGACACAGAATTTATAGAAATAGTTCAGAAAAATCACCAACCAAACAACACATAACAGCAATGAATAACAACAGCAAAATACTCTAGGGAGTGAGGTGTGGGGGGAATCTGATTTTCAGAATTTCCACATTATATTTGCAAGAGAACAGATCCCTTGGATGCCCTTGGCCAATCCAGCTCTTCCCCACTCTTCTTGTAATTCTTGAGCAGAATGTACCAAGGATATAACATTCAGAGATAAGGGGAAAATGTCCAGAACAACCACAGCTGTGTCTTTATTCCTCCCAGAACGGGATGTTCTACAGTGCTTGAGCTCAGCAAACAAAGTGACACCCAGGGTATAAAACGCAGAGCAGAGGGCTTTCAGGGTCCTTTGGCTTGGATTTCACATGGGGCAAGCACAGACGAGACTCCATCTGCCCTGGGAAGCTTTCCTGAGCCTTGGGGGAGTGGCTCACCATAAATCCTAAGCTTCTGTTTATCCTTGCTGCCTATTTGTGAGTAATAAAATCTGCTTCGCCTGACTTGTGTGAGTGTTCACCAGACTAGACTTAAAACCCTTTGGAATATTATTTAAAATGTCTAGTTTTCAACAAAAATTATGACACATGCAAACAAATATGAAATACAGCTTTATAGAAAGGGGACAGTAGCAATTAATAGGAACTGTTCCTGAGGAAGCCCTGATGTTGGACTTAGTAGATGAAGACTTTAAATCAATTATTTTAAGTATGCACAAAAAGCTAAAGAAAATTATACAGAAAGAAATAAAGGAAACCATGAGGATATCTCATTAAAGAGACAATGTCAACAAGGAGATGAAAATTATAGAAAGGAAACAAATAGAAATTCTAGAGTTAAAAAGTACAATTTGAAATGACACATTCATCAGAAAGTTTCAAAAGAAGATTTGAGTAAGCAGAAGGAAGAATTAGTGAACTTAAAGATAGATCAATGAATATTATCCAGTCTGATGAGCAGAAAGACAAAAAAATGAAGGAAAATAACAGAGAATAAGAGACCTGTTGAACACCACCAAGTGGGACCAACATAAACACAAAATAATCCCAGAATGAAGAGAGAGAGAGAAAGGGCAGAAAAATATTTGAGGAAATTCTGGCCAAAAACTTCCCAATTTGACTAAAAAACTATTAATTTAACATCCAAGAAGCTCAATGAACTGCAAATAAGGTAAACTCAGGCTGGGTGTGGTGGCTCACACCTATAATCCAGCACCGTGGGAGGCTGAGGCAGGTGGATAACTTGAGCCCAGGAGTTTGAGACCAACCTGGGCAATATGGTGAAACCAAGTCTCCATTAAAAATACGAAAATTAGCCAAGAGTGGTGGTGTGTGCCTCTAGTTCCAGCTATTCAGGAGGCTGAGGTGGGAGTGTTGCTTGAGCCCAGGAATTCTAGACTGCAGTGAGCCATGTCTGTGCCACTGCATTTCAGTCTGGGCAACAGAGTAAGACTGCAAGACACTGTCTCTGTCCCCGCCCCCCCAACAAAAGACGAACTCCCACACCTAGGCATGCTATAATAAAACTGTTGAAAGCAATAAGAGAGAAGTGACTCATCAGGTACAAGGCATATGTAAGTGCTATTTCCATCAGAATCAATGGAAGCCAGAAAACTGGGATGACATAGTTGAAGCACTAAAAGACACTGTCAACCAAGAATTCTAAATCCAGCAAAATGATTAGTCAAAATTGAAGAAGTAATTAAGGCATTTCTGGATAGACAAAAACTGAGATAATTTGTTGCCAGCAGATTTGCCTGCAGAATATAATATACAGGCAGAAGTGAAAAGACATTAGTTAGTAACTTGAAGAAATCCATATTAAGAAATAAAGAGCACAGAACCTGATTTACCTCACATAGGTAAATATGAAAGGAAAGTATAAATGTACTTTTCTTTGACCCCCTTTTATTCCCCTATGTGATTTAAAAGACAACTGCGTAAAACAATACAGATTGATCACATTCTGATTCTTTTTAATCTTCATGTAGATATGGTATCTTATGGATCAATCGTAGTTTTCCATGTGCCTGCGGATTGCTGTTTTCTGCCTTAAATTTTCTTAAATTGACAAATTAAAAAATTGCATATATTTATTGGGTTCATGTTGTTTTGAAATATTTATATATTATGAAATGGCTTAATCAGCTAATTAACATATGTATTACCTCACATACTTATTTTTGTGGTAAGAACACTATTTTTTTTTTGTATTTTTATTGTTAAAAATAATACTGAAGTGACCATCACATAGACGCATAGGCCTACTTTTGTGAGTGTATTGTCTGTAGGGTAAATTCCTAGCTGAGAAGTTTTGAGTCAAAGGCTATATGTATTTAGAATTTTTATAAGTTTTGCCTATTGATTTTCCAAGAGGATACTCCACATTACATTTTGGTTTAAACTATATGAGAATGCCTATTTTTTTTTTACTCTAATACTTGGTATTATTAATATTTTAAATTTAAAACAATGGAAAAACAGATATTTCACGTGCATTGTACATATTTATTTTTGAATTAAGTTGAGCATATTTTCAAACATTTTTGATCATTTATATTTCTGTTTCTGTGAACTGTTTATGGGGCCTTTTATAAGCATATTAATGAGCTGGTTATCTTCTCATTTAGTTGTGAGAGAAAAGCCAGATTGTAATTACCTTATTCAATCTGGGGGAAAATTGTTGATCTCAGTTTGGTTCCCTTCCTTTGTCTGTGGAATGGGAGTGGTTGAGCACTCTTCACGGGGGTGTGCGGGATGCCTCACACATCTCTGGTGCTCAGTGAGCATGAGTCCTCCTCTCCAAAGCAGCGATGGTGTATGTTGAGCTCTACTCCAAGTCTCTCTGCCTTCCTCTTCTGCCAGTGGCCAGGGAAAGCACTTTGCTTTTAAGGGCTCCTGCAATTAGGTCGGGCCCACTGGACAATCTCCCAACCCAAAGGCCAACTGTGCCATAGAGTAGAACCTAATCATGATGTGATATTTCACCACACTCATGGGTTCTGGGGATTAGGCATGGCATCCTGCAAAGGGGCTGTGGTTTTTAGAATTTTTCCTATTAATACTATGGCAGTGGGACTTTTTTTCCTTTTTTTCAAATACAGGCTTGGGTGGAGCCCTGCTAGACAGAGTAGGTGAAAGTGGAGCTGCTGTGGGTGGAGAGGGGAGGGAAGGCTAGGGCTCCCCTGCTGAGGCCTCCACTCAAGGCATGCCCCCAACAACTGCAGTCTTCAATTTGAATGTTTAAGGTTGAAGGCATTGAAGGCTACTTCCTGGATCATGGGCTCCACTGAACAGGGTGAAGCATCAAACTGTTGGCACATTCCTTAAACAATTTATTTTATTTTTTGGTATACTTTTTAATTTTTCTAAAAAATATTCATTTGTTTTGCATCTTTTTTATACAAACTTTTGCTTACCCTCTGCTTTTAAAATTTTTATTTTTATTTTTATGGATTTAGGGGTACACGTGCAGCTGTGTTAAATGGCTCACGACTGTAATTCCAGCACTTTGGGAGGGAGAGGCAGGGAGATTGTCTGAGATTGGGAGTTTGAGACCAGCCTGACCAACATGGTGAAACCCTGTCTCTACTAAAAATACAAAAATTAGTCAGGCATAGTGGCGGGCACCTATAATCCCACCTACTGGGGAGGCTAAGGCAGGAGAATTGCTTGAACCGGGAGGCAGAGGTTGCAGTGATCCGAGATCCTGCCACTTCACTCCAGCCTGGGCGACAGAGTGAGACTCTGTCTCAAAGAAAAAAAAAAAGCATACACTGTGTGGTGGTATAGTCTCGACTTTTAGGGCACTCACCACCCACATAGTGTTCACTGTACCCTATAGCTAGTATTTCATCCCTCACCCCTCCTGCCCTCAATGTCTATTACTTCTCTCTGCATGTCCATGTGTACCTGTTGTTTAGCTCCTGCTTATAAGTAAGAACGTGCGGTTCTTGGCTGTTTTTCTGAGCCATTTCACTTAGGATAATGTTAGCAGTTTATTGGGGTAGCTGTTGCTGAAATAGGGTTCTGAATGGTGGGTGGAGCCACAGGAACAATTGGTTTTGATAAAACAGGAGAGAGAAGCAGCAGTTCCTGACATAGCTGAGGGGCTGCCGGGAAAAATCCTGTGATATCACGGGGCTGCCTGCCACTAAAGGGAATCCTACGGCAAAGAGGAAAACAGAGAGCCCTAGGTGTGAGGGCTAGGCCTGGCAGGACACCACATGGGACGCAGAGCCAACCAGACAGAATGGGAGCAGCTTCATGAAAGACTGCTGTGCGCCACACTTGCTTACTCTCCAGGAGGGCACCAGCCAGGCCTGGAGGCAACAGAGGCCGGAACAACAGGAAAAACACAGCCAGGATCTGAGCTCAGCTAGGGCGGGGGACGGACATCCTCAAGACACTACTACCACTGCCATCCCCATGCGGCCGCTGAGGCTCAGGACTGGATGCCAGAAGCAGCCTCGCAGAGGACAGGGTCTCCAGCATTAACTGGCTGGAAGCCTGGATCCCCACCCGTGGCTTAGGCCTGTTGCTCCTCACTTCAGCATCTAACTTTTTTAGTTTTGCGCATTTCACCTGCTTGGCAGCAGAGGAGAGTGGAAAGGCAGTGTTCAGATTCCCACCTCTGTGGGACAGGAGGCCGGGCTGAGTAGGCTGGAGCAAGCTGGTGTCGAATGAGCCAACTTCAGCATGTGCCGTTCATACCAAAGGCAGACTTCTTTGGACTGTAATCAATTAAAAACCTGTTATTTCTGCAAGGGCAGCACCTTTTAATTTTACAATTGTGAGTCCCAGTAAGAAGTACATGTAGCATCTTGAGCTGGTACATGTGCACACACCCCAATCCCCATGTAAATAATACTGAGCCCAATGTTTCATGAAACAATGCCTGTACAGCTGTGTACTCCAATATGGACAACTACATTTAATTTGTAAAAAGTTGATTATAATTTCACAACCCATGAATGGGTTACAAGTAGTCAGTTGAAAAATGCTTTTCTAGGGCTTGTCTGGACTTCACATAAGGGATTCAAAGCATCAACCATTTTCTCTCTGTATCTTCAGAATTCCGGCAAAATCAGGCCTCTGGACGTTCTTGGGATTTAGTCCTGGTTCCTTGGCTGTTATTACAAAGCAGCAGTTCAGATCCATGGAACTTCTGGACTTGAAGAGGGAGACCCAGGCTTTTCAGATCAACTTCCCCTTTGACTATCATGCTGCATTTCAATAGAAGAAAACGTTGACTGACTGGCGCCTCCGGTTTTACCTTCCTATAGGTGACAGGCTAGGCCTTGGGGAAACTCTCCAGAAGGCACTATTTTTACTTAAAACAAAATCAAACCAGAAACCTTTTCACATGTGAGTCCTAAAACTAAACTGGAACCCTTTCATATGTGATTCCTAAAACTGTAAACAGAGACCTTTTCACATGGGAGTCCTAAAACTGTAAACCAGAACCCTTTCATATGTGATTCCTGAAACTGTAAACAGAGACCTTTTCACATGGAAGTCCTAAAACTGTAAACCGGAACCCTTTCATATGTGATTTCTAAAGCTATAAACCTAAGGTTCTTCCATGTGTAACATCTAAAGTATAAGCCTATATAAAGGCTGAACCTCCCTTTGTTGGACGAGCTTGGCTGTTAGGCAACTATGCCACCTTGATCCCGGCCGAATAAACCTTCCTCCTGTATTCGGTGTGCGAGATGTCCTTTTCCCGTGGCCACTCCTGTTACAGACTGTTCTACCTCACGGTGACTTTGATCCATCGACTGAATAGTACAGCATCTGATTAGATTTTAGAGAGACAAGAGCATCGGCTCTTCCTGCTTTCGAAGATTTTCTTTCGGCACACACTTGGCCTCATGTTACCACCCCTTTCTTTCCTCACTGGAGAAGCTGGAGAGATGGCTGGATGGATACATTTGGGGTAGTGGCTGAGCATGCTCAACGAGCTCCACTCTTCTGCATGAGCTGCTTGCAGGGAGTTCTCTCTCACCCCCCTTATTCTCTCCCCAACTCTACCCTGCCTCCCCAGGCAGGAGTGCCTGGCTGTGGGGTCCATGGGGGTCCGTCTGCTGTCCGGCTCAGCCCTCACCATCTCTCAAGGTCTTATCAGTAATGAGCTGATATTTGGGTTCTCATCTCTCACTTCTTTTTTTTCTTGAGACAGAGTTTTGCTCTTGTTACCCAGGCTGGAGTGCAATGGTGCGATCTCGGCTCACCACAACCTCTGCCTCCTGGGTTCAAGCAATTTTCCTGCCTCAGCCTCCTGAGTAGCTGGGACTACAGGCATGTGTCACCATGCCCAGCTAATTTTTGTATTTTTTGTAGAGATGGGGTTTCACCACGTTGACCAGGATGGTCTCGATCTCTTGACTTCGTGATCCACCCGTCTTGGCCTCCCAAAGTGCTGAGATTATAGGCCTGAGCCACCGCGCCCGGCCTCATCTCTCACTTCTTACTATAATTCCCAATTTATTCATGGAGAAGAGAGAGGCTCATTTACTGGGACTCCCTCAGCAATGACACTGGTCTCAACTTATTGGCAGGGAAAATGCCGGAATCCTAGATCCCACAGCCTGTTAATGGAAACCCAAGGCTAGAGGCCAGCCCCCAAGGCTCCCAGCCCCAGTGCATCTCTTGAGTACTTTGCTGGTTCCCTTTTGCAACAAATACTAAACAATAGCAATGTTCTTGAGGCAATCCTCGGAGACAATTGCCAGCACTTTGATGATTCTACCTGGTATTATTGGGCTTGCAGTAGACACAAGTGGAAATTGTTGATACAGACTTACTGCTGTGTACTGGTTTACCAAAGGTCCCAGACCGTGCGGGCAGGGACCCATGTGTCCCAGATTCTTGAAACAATGCCTGGTAGATGACAAGCCTTCAATAAATATTGGCAGAATTGAATGAGATCATTAGACCACTAAATACTTGTTTTTAATCACTTCTAAGAGGGTTCTAGGATGGCTGCAGGAATTTCTTCTCCTTATTTCCAGTCCCTGCACCATCCTACAGAGATTCCCCTTTTATGGATGCGAAACTGAGGATGAGGTCAGTTGGCTGACTCAGGCAAGACCACACAGCTGGTAAGCGGCCGAGCTGTGATTCAGATCCCAGGCTGTCTAACTCCAAAACCCGAAGGCTTCTGATACTGCGGCCACAGGCATCAAGCTGTCCACGAGAGAAATCACCACAAAGAGAGCGTAGCTCGCGTAGGTTGACTCTCCGCGCATCAAGCAAGGGTGGCTTCAACTTTGGGAACTCTCTTGGTACAAAGCAGTAAGCCCAGCCGTCGGCATGCAGAGCTGTTCCCATCTGTACCAGCGAAGCCCGAAGCTTCTGAACATATTCCACATCCACACCGCAGCGCCTGTCCAGTGCCTGTGAATGCCACAAGGCACTTCAGGCACGACTTTTGTAAAAAGGAGTATTCTCCAAGTTCAAATTGAATAGGTATTTTGGAAAAGATATTCTTTAGGGTTTTTCTGGGGGTCATTTTGAGAAAATCTCACATACCCTTTTTGTGGTCCCTTTTATTTAGTAACACATGCACACGTACGTGTGCGTGCGTGCACACACACACACACACACACACACACGATGGTAAGCTGATTGCGTCAAGTGTGCCTGATGCTGCCTTTCTGTGGGGTGGTCTTGAGTGTTGATCCTAGAGTTTATGCAGCAGTTGGGTAATTAATTGTTGGAGAAATTGCCAAGGATATTTCCAAGCAGAAACCTTCCCCCACCGGCCAGTTACTGAATCGGGTGTGAAGGACTAAAAGATGGCCTCCTCTTCAGGCCAAGATGAAGCCTGACCCTTGACTCCTTGAGGACTCAGAGTCCCCCAGCCCTGTCCCCATCTACTGAGGACAAGAATATAAGAGGTGCTGTGTAATGGTGTGGAGACTTTAGAGACACAAACTAGATGCAAGTGGTCAAATTAAAGGCATGAAATTGGCTGCAGAATCCAGCTCTATTTAAGTTCACTTAAAAAACTAGTGGTTTTCAAACCTTAGGGTGTGTGAAGTCACTGGGAAGCTTGTTAAAATGGAGATTCCTGACTCCTACTCCCAGAGGGGTTCTGATTCAGTTGATCTGAACTCCAGAAGTTTTACTTTTTTTTTTTTTTTTAAATAGGGGTGCCCTCAGCTCCCCTGAGAGGCTATTTCTCCAAGGTTCTTGGTTTCCTGCTCTCTCAAGAATGAGAGAGGGGACCAGGTAGGCTCACAAAGTAAATGCTGGACCCCAAACAGTGTTGCAGAAAAGTGATTTTATTTAGGTAGAGAAAGAGAACAAAAAGGAGAAGAAGAGAGAGAACTTCCACACGAGAGAGAGAGAGAGTGTATGGAAGGGGATCCAAACATGGAGTCCAAAAGTTTTAATTTTTAATAAGTAGCTCAGGTTCACACCAGAATTCCATCTGTCTGGCCAACTGGGCACATCAGAAGAGGCACAGCAGGTATCCACAGGGGTGAACTTCCTGAGCCTTGGGCTTCCTAAATCAGATACACTACAACTCTATTTTAAGGAAAAAATGGAAAAATAACTGGAAAGGGCCTAATGGAGAAATGGCTTGAAATTATGGTTCATTAATATAATAATGTATCGTGTAGCCAATAAAAATGACACAGGTACACTCATAACAAACAAGGAAAATACGTTCTCATGATGATTACAATGATGTGGACAGATTACAGGAAGGTAATAGCAAAAATAACATGATTGTCCTTAATATTATTTAATTTCATCTACTCAATTATTTTGCAAAAGTCTTCACTACCACTTCAATATGAAAATACTGTGTGTTTTGCATTTTGTGTTAATATTGGGCTCTGTAACAAGTAGAAAGAAGATGTAATTCCTATCTACAAGAAGCCAATGGCTATAAAATGAGCAAAATGACAAAAGAAATCTAGAGATGGTGTAGAAAAATTGCACACTTTTTGGCCAAAAGATTTGTGTTTAAGTTCCAACCTTAGCACCACAGTGGACAAATACTGACAAATATCTTAACCTCTCTTAGAGCCAGTTTTCACATCTTTCAGGTGAGAATAACAAAAACTACTACCTTAGGAGTTGTGATAATGGTACATGAGGCTAATAAAAATAAAAGTACCTTATAAGCTATAAAATGCTATTAAATGTAAATGTGTTTTCTGCAAAGCAAAATAATGAAATGTCAACTTAAGAAAACTTTCCCTTCTGATGTTTTTTTCACCTATGAGATTGGAAACCCATCTTTGGCCTGATTAATAGTGAGTTCTTATGATCAAGCATCTCTGAGACTTGTGTGTGTGTCAGACAGCAGAGAGGATAGGACACCATCAGAGGGTCAATCAAGCATAACATGCACTGCGATCCTGGCACGCATCATCAACTGAAGCCGTGTCCACCGAAAAGCTCATGCTTGTCTTTGTCTGTAGAGGGTGATGGAAAAGCCCACTGGGGCGGGACGGACACAGTCACGTGGAGTGTCCATTCACTTTCCTCCTCCCCAGTGCCCTGTGCACAGATTGTGCATCCACCTCTGGCTGTGGACCTGTGGTGTGATGACCTGGAACAGATAGCAGGAGGTCGTTCCCTTTGGTGCCTCTCATTCCCTATGTGCTGGCCAGCACATCGTTAGGCCTGATGAAAGGTTCTGCCAGGCTCTCTCCCACCAAGGGCCCTATCAAGCTTCCTTGACAGGTGAGTGGAGTCCATTTTGCTGGAAAAACTCTGGAAGGCTGGAGAAGAGACTGAATGCTCTCTCTCTCCTATGGGAAGGCAGTGAGGTAGTGCCCTCTTGAGAACGGAGTGGGAGAATTCACCAGACACTTCCAGTGAAGCTGGGAAGTGCTAGTGAATTACATGGTGATTTCCACACTGTTTATCAAAGATCTTCTGCTCCAATATACAGCTCCCAAATATGGCATTTCATGGTGCGGCTGAGATGTGGTCAAGTGCCCAAGACACATAAATATTTACTAAATAAGCAAGCAAATGCACTTGGAAGTGCATTTCTGCCTCAGTAGGAATGTGGTGGTCATTGGCATTAATCCTAAAAGTGAGGCCATTTTATGGATCATTCCCAGCAGGGACTGAGAAAACATGTTGATGTCCAGATCTTTTAAGATCCAGGAAGCACAGGGTGAGAGTTCGTATTTTCCAAGGGAAGGTAACATTTTACACCCAGACAGTTGGGAACTCATTCAGTGCTGAGCAGAGGGGAATTCAGAGGCATTAGCTTCTGTGAGACTTGGGTTCAAGTCCTAGTTTGGCCCTCTCTGTGACTTTGTGCAGAAACTCTACCAATGTGAACTTCAGTTGCCTTGTCTATAAACACCGTCCGTGTCTCATGGAGTTATTGTGACGATTAGGCGAGATAATGTGTGTAAAGCATCTGGCCAATATCATGCACTCATTAAATATTAGTTTTCCTTTTCCTTGAATTATTGTATTTTTTGGAAAACCTTGGGGCTCTATGAAACCTCACATTCCTTCCTCAGGACATTCCTCTGCTGTATATATGCAGTGAAAGTGAATCCACATGTTCTTCACTTGTGTATACTAAAAACATCAAATGTTATTCCAGAAGATTTGTTTGATGTTCACAAATACTGAAGTGGCAGCACTGAGTGGCATGCTCTGAAGATGCCCATCTCGCTGAATTTTAAAGTGGCACCAGTCAATGCCTTTTGCAACCCTCCACTTAGACTAGTCCTAGTGATAACACAGGGTTATAAAATAGCAAAGCCTGGCACATGATTGCACTTTTTGCTGTAAAATTCTTTCACAGATATTTTCTCATTTAATCCTTAAAACAACTCTGTGTGTTTGTGTGTCTGTGTGTGTATGTGTATATGTGATCAATGCATCATTATCCAACCTTACAGATGGGTTTAAGTAGAATCTCAGAGGTTTCAAGCAACTTGTTTAAAGGCAAGAAGCTGATAACTGACATTAGTGAGTTTCAGATCATATTTTCAAATCTAGAGCATGCCACAGCCACCTGGAGCTTAGAGATTAGAGGCTGTTCATTTGTCTCCCTCTTTGCCTTACTTTTTCTTAGTTTCCTATGGGAATCCCCACAGAGGTTTGAGCATTTAGGTAGATCTCGTGGATTCATTGCTCCGTGAGCAAAGTCACTGAGAGCTGTGTTTAGTGAAAATTCTGCAGGCTGAATGATTAGAAAAGAATCTGGCAAGGATCACAAAATTGAGGGCTAAATGGGACCTTCAGAGGCGCTTCTGTTCCTGGAGGCATTCAGGATTTCATTCCGCAATTTTGATTGCTTTCCTACCGTGTGCCGGACTCTGTGCAGGGTCAGGAGACCCATTGTCAACCACAGTGGGTGTCGTCCTGTTTGTCAGGACTTTAGGGCCAGCCTTTCAGCCGGTCCTATAAGTTCACAGGTGAAGGAAGAGGCCTGAAGAGGGAAATTACTTTGCTCCAGGCCATGTGGCTGGTTAGTTAGAGGCCGATTCACACTCATCCAACTCCGGCTAAGCTTGACCCCAGTCCCACCAAGGCCTCTCAATTTAGAAGGGACAAGACACCCAACATAACTCTTTCTTCTACATAGCAGTGGAAAAAGTACAAACACCTGTATTCCTGGATAGCCGTCCTAAAGTTTTGGATTTTCTCCTGATCACTATGACATGGTTCATGGTGTCCATTTGGTGGGTCTTCGTAGAAGGAAAATCAGAACTGTTTCCATGGTTCTCACCTGGGGGCTAGGTCTGGGTCCCACTTGCTCTCAGCAAGTGGCCAGTGCTACCCCTATGATCCGATGGGGGCTGGGGAAGGCTCTCAGTGCACACTCCCTGGCCGCCTCTTCATACTTGGGAAGGTCCACTGTGTCCTGAGCCCTTTCTCTGCGTGGGACCACTGCTTTCCAGGGGAGGAAGGCCAGCTCCAAGGAAAGTTCAGATTATTTTAAGTGGTGCCTCATAAACCCAGGAAACAGAGGAAAATAACCAAAAAAAGCTTCACAGATGGGGGACCGGTCCTAAAACATCAGGCCGTGTTCTGTCTAAATCAAGACATCTGGTCACTTTGTTTTGGCAGGACAAAGAATCTTTTTTTCCCTAGCCAAGATTTTATGTCTTTAATCTTTTCCAGAAGAAAAGAGTTCTCATTACGCCTGCATCTTATCACATCACTGTATATCATAAAGATGTCGTTATCGCCTCTTCCTTCTGATTAACTGGTCCTGAGTGATTCTAGCCAGTGTGATTAGCTGTGCTCTAAAAACAATGACACTAGTATCACCCAGCCATCAACAGAGGTCAGCTTCACAGGCACTGTTGAGTAATCCACAAGAATCTCTGCAAGCTCTTCATAATAAACAATGACGAGAACGGTTCTTTGTCCAAACCACGGCTAAGAGAGCCTTTCTGTGCAGATATGCTTTGGCACCTGCAATTGGAGTTTAAAAGCCTCCAGTAAGCTCAGTTCCAACATGTGGCCTCACTCGTTGGCTTGGTTTCCTGAGTCAAAACAACAGAAGGGCCTGGAGATGTAGCACCTGGTATCTTAAGTGGCCAAGCAGCAAACAGGTGTTCTCCCTTTATAAATTAAATTAAACACTCTTTGGAAAGGAGTTGGACAGAAAAGATAGGTTTCATCTCCAAATTTTAAATGTGGAAATAGAAACAGAAGTATGGATATTAGAATAATGTCCAAGGGGCCAGGCACGGTGGCTTACGCTTGTAATCCCAGCGCTTTGGGAGGCCAAGGTGTGATGATTGCTTGTAAGCCAGGAGTTGGAGACCAACCTGGGTAATAGCAAGACCCCATTTCTACAAAAAATAAAATTAAAAAAACTAACCAGGCGTAGTGGTATGCCCAGTAGCTGGTAGTCCCAGCTACTTGGGAGGCTGAGGTGGGAGCGTATGAGCCCAAGAGCTTGAGACTCCAGTGAGCTATGAGTGCACCTCTGCACTCCAGCCTGGGTGACAGGGCTAGATCCTATCTCTCAAAAAAAAAAAAAAAAAAAAACCAAAAAAGAATAGCGTGTCAGGATGACCATGATAGCAATGATGACTATGATGACAATGCTAATCACTGTCATTTCACAATAAGTGTCCTGATGTGGGAAGCACAGGATGGATGCTTGGGGAGCACAGCATAACGTAACTGACCTTGTGGTCAGTAGTTTTCAAACGCGGCTCCTTATTAGACTCACCTGGTCTGACAGCCTACCCACCCCCAGGAAGTCTGATTTAGTTGTTCTGGGTTAGAATGGGGCCTGGGAACTGGTACTGAAACTCTCCAGGAGACTTCCTCTGCAGCCAGGGTGAGGAACCTCTCCCTTTGATGAAAATGACCCAATCTGGTGAGATCCGGAAGGAATGCAACAGTCAGTGACTTTTC
Organism: Alouatta palliata; assembly: GCA_004027835.1. Taxonomy (NCBI): domain Eukaryota; kingdom Metazoa; phylum Chordata; class Mammalia; order Primates; family Atelidae; genus Alouatta; species Alouatta palliata. Next base: position 44,809 of record PVKV010004971.1, on the reverse strand, counting down.
AGCTCCTTCAAGAATAGGCAAGGTGAAAAGTGAGAAAGGTGGTGTATCAGGGTTCTCTAGAGGGACAGAACCAATAGGATATATGTGGGAGTTTAGCAAGTAGTGTTAACTCACACAATCACAAGGCCCATAATAGGCCATCTGCAAGCTGAGAAGAAAGGAAGCCAGTCCGAGTCCCAAAACTGAACTTGGAGTCCAGTGTTTGAGGGCAGGAAGCATCCAGCAGGGAGAAAGATGTAGCCTGGAAGGAAAGGCTAATCAGTCTGCCCTTTTCACATTTTTCTGCCTGCGCTGGCAGCTGATAAGACGATGCCCACCCAGATTGAGGGTGGGTCTGCCTTTTCCAGCCCACGGACTCAAATGTTAATCTCCTTTGGCAATCCTCAGAGACACACCCAGGATCGATACTTTACATCCTTCAATCCAACCAAGTTGACACTCAGTATTAACCATCACGGATGGTCTCTAGGCAAAGGGAACAGGAGCAGTTGGTGTGAGGCCTAGAGGTGAGGGATGGACGCCTGCTAGGAGGAGCTGGGGCCATGGTGTAGGGCAGGAGCATGGTTGGTGAGTCAGGGCAGAGTGAGGGTGGAGGTGGAGGTGGAGGGCCAGGGAGGGGAGGGGTGGTGGGGCTTTGTAGGCCAAGCTGCAAGGGCCTGCATGTCTTCCTGAGTGCAAAGGGAAGCCACTTTGGTGGCATTTCACAGAGTATATGACATCAGCTTCATATATAAGTAAATAAGAACATGACTGTGGCTGGAACAGGGAGAATGGATTGGAGGGTGACAAGGCTGGAGGTCGGAGGCCAGGGAGGAGGCTGCGCTTTAACCCAGGTGAGGGGATGGTGGCCTGGGCAGAGGGAATGGCTGTGCAGAGGGATTCATACTATACTGGGAGGGGAAACTGACAGCATTTCACAAGGAATTGATGTGGAAGGTGAGAGGAATCATCAGCGTTTTGTGGGTTTTTCTGCCTTTATCAGGAAATGCAGTGCCCCTGCAACTCCACACTCACCGCCCCCTCGAACTCCTGTAGCCCCTGATGCCCCCCCTCCACCCCCGCTCATCTTCTGCTCATGAAATCCTAGGAGCAACAAGTTTCTCTCCTGAGAAGTGATCCCATTCCAGAAGATCATGGCTGAGTATGTCCCATGGAGGTCTCCTCCAGGACTATGTGCTTTTTAATCCGGGAGCTCCACATCTTCTCATTCACTCAGACCAAGGCACACAGCAGTGGCAGCAGGGTCAGACCTCTCTCCATATCACCAGTGGTGACTCTACCTCCTCCCAAGCTTCAGGATGCCCCTCCCTTCCGCTAGCCTACTTACCCTGCCTTCCATTCATCCAGCGCCGGCTCTGTGGGAATTGCGGTTGAAGTCACGTGTGTAAAAGCATACTCTCTAGGAGAGTACACAGAATTCACAGGCCACACTAAAGCCTTGCTTCATTTGAATGCTACTGGGACCCCATCGCTATGCTGACCGGGATCCTGAGCCTGAGCCTGCTGGTCCTCGTCAGGGGTGATTTCCTGCCAGGTCTGTTTGCCCTGGGATTCAAGTCCCTGAGCTTCCCCGCCTGGATTACCACTGCTTAGCGTTGCCACCCTGTTGTTCCTACAAAATCCCTTTGGTTTAGGAGATACTAAGCCAATTCCGTCTCAGTGAAAGTTCGTCAGGAGCTTAGTGATTGCGGTCAAAGGTCCGTCATGGCCAGGCAGAGGTAGATATGAGGGGAGGATGGGAAACGGGAGGAAGCAGGCTCCAGGAGTTAGGCCGATCAGGGTCACACAACAATAACACTGTCCCTTTGCTACTTGTTTAGCCTATGTGCCCAAAGAAGGTTTGTAGGCACAAGCCTCAGTTCTAAGTCAAAGTGTAGACAGCAGCACAGCCACTGAGGTGAGGTCCCCGTGGCTCCTTGTGGCTGCCTGGTCTCCCATCGACAAGCAGCCCATATGTGTCCACTCTACAGAGATGGGCTGGTAGAGGCCAGAAATACTGGTATGGCATTGCACAATTGATACATTTCATGATGAGCAAATGGGATTTCAGGTGATCTTGACTTTCATTTTTTTCTTTTCTGTGTTGTTTGAATGTGTTATCTTTATAATCATAAACAAAGCTGTATGTTGAAGAGAAATTTGGAAGGCATTGTCTAAAGAGATGTGCAATAAAAAAGAATGGAATAATGTCTTTTGCAGCAACGTGGGTGGAACTTGAGGCCATTATTCTAAGTGAAGTAACTCAGGAATGGAAAACCGAATACTACATGTTCTCACTTACAAGTGTGACCTAAGCTATGCGAACATAAAGACAAACAGAGTGGTACAATGGACACTGGAGACTCAGAATTGGGGAGAGGAGAGTAGGATGAGGGCTGAAAAACTATACATTGCATACAATATATACTACTCAGGTGATAGGTGCAGACCTCACCAGTATACAATTAATACATGTAACCCAAAACTGCTTGTACCCTACCCCTAAAGCTACTACAAAAAGAAATGAGTGAGTAATTTTGGTGAAACCAAAAGCTTACCTAGTTGGTGAGCCTAACAGAGAAACACCACCACTGAGGCTTAGGGAAGCTTGGGTGCCATGCGACCACGTGTGTAGTCTGGAGAACTGGACTGAATTTTGTTGGGAGTGACAGTAAAATGTAAGCAGAAAAAAAAAAAATCAAGTTATTGGGGAACTTGCCCACAAGGGCCATGGAAAGACTCCTTGGGTGAACAGGGAGAACCCTAAGAACCTGTTCCTGGGAGGCAGGTGACACTGAACGCCTCCGAGGCTGGTGTCTTGTATCTGCTGCAGCCCACTGTCCAGCCTTCTTGCCTCAGTGGAATGAGGCAAGCCCAACGAAATGCTCAGAAAAGCATTTGGGCATCTCAAAGAGATGGCCCAGGCCCTTGGCCTCGAAGTCTTTAAATAAATTCTGAACCTTTTCTTTTCCATGTCATCCACCCATCGATGGACAGACCATTGGTGCCTGACAGTGCTTGCTGCTCAGGGCCACGGATGTGCTGATGTCGCTGTCACACCCCATCTGTGGCTATCAGGGAACTGTGGGCAAGCTTCCCTGCAGGCCCAGTCCATTGACACAACGTGGTTGTGCTTGTGGCCCAGGGGCATCTTAGGAGAGCAGCTCCACAGTTGTTTGTTTCCTCCCCAGGTGTGTGTCAGCAGGGCCTGAGGCGGGGGCCGGAGACCTGGCAGGCCCTTGGCAGTGTCCTCAGTGCACACAGTCATCCCTTGTGAGTCTGACCCATTTCTTTTAGCTGTAGATGTTCACGTTGGTTCATTCTTTCTTTAGGATGAGTTTTCTCTTGTTTCTTGTGCAACTCAGGCTTAGATGGGCCCACTCTGTCAGCCTGTACTATGGGGCCAGAGATGTCTGGATCTCAGAAGTCACACAATTCAGGCATCCAGGTGGGATGCCTGCCATGCTATAGTACCACAACCAGTATCCTACGTGCGGCATTCAGAGATCCTTCTGAAAAACAGAAGGATCCACATCATAGAGTTGTTGTGAGGATAAAACGCGCTACTGTGAACGGCTCATACGATGCAATGCAAGTGTCAATTTTGGATGACAGCATTGGTGGGCTGTGCGGGTGGAGGTCTCTGAGTTCTGAGTGGCACCTAAACCCCACACCTCCTGCCACCTTCTAGGGCTCACTCATCTCTTATGGCACTTGAGGAAGAGACTGCAGAATGCTCAGGCTGGCTGGTGCAGCAGGATTGGGTGTGGCTTCAAATAGGTTGTTGAGAACTTCGGACAATGCTTTGCGTTTGTAAGTGTAGGGGAGAGAAAATGTTCCCTCTACCCTCTGAGAGTTCAATAATTGAGTTTATGAAATAAACTAAGTGCAGGCAGATTAACAGGAGAAGAGCAATATGAATTTCTCACATGCACGGGAGCATCGCTAAGAGCGGATATCCCACATCCAGTGAGATCTAGAAGCTTATATATTCTCTTCACAGGGAACAGGGAAGGGGAATGAGACAGCTTAGCGGAGGGCAAATGACTTTAACCCTTTTTCTGGAACAAAGACTGTCTGGGTGGTATGAGCCTCCCGTTTCCTCTGCTGTGTTTCGAGTTCCCTCTTCCTTGGTGGATGAGGTTCCCGCGGAGGGGCTCATGACATCTGAGCTCCTTTGGAAGATCTGTCTTTGGGTACATATGAGGAGTTCAGAGAAACCCCTTTCTGGATTTGCTATTCCCCAAGAACGCTTGGTTTGAAGAAATCACCAAGAGTGATTTCAATATGCCATCAGAGGGGCACATTTTGGGGTGGCATTTCCTAAACTCTTTCATAAGCTACACTGCATACAAATAGAACATTTGAAAAAGTCACTTCCTGTGACTGTGGAAAAGGCAAACTTTACATTGAGAATTGTTGTCTGATTAATCATCACATGTGCTGTGAGAAACGACATGGAACCACTTTATGGGGGAAATGTGTCTTTTTAGAGCAAATATCCAAAGACAGAGAAATGTGAAGATTCAGAGTGATCATTTTCAGCTGTTCCCAGGCCATCAGCCAGTATTGCTTTTATTTCCTCCTTTTACTGGAAGCAGCTACTCCCCTCTTCATAGAATTTAGAAGTCCTGAGCTAGACTGGGCAAGAACATTCGTAGGGGAGCAGTGAGGCCTGAGCCTGGCCTGTCCAGGATGAGACAGTTCACAGCTTGTGGCTCAGCACCACTGCAAGGCGGAGGGAAGGTGGGTGACACGGACAGTTCTATAAGGCAGGTCTTTCTCTGAGGACTTTCAGTTTCCTCTGTTCTTCCACCAAGGCTCAGTTGGGTGGTGAATTAAGTTAACTGGTCATTAAGATGAAAGAGGGAGGAGGAAGTTCAGAGCAGGGCTTGTTCTCCTTCCTGGAAAATAGCCTTGAGCTGTGGTTTGAAACAAGAGATGCTCTTTAAGGATTAGTTGTTTTTTCAAAAACCACATCAGATGGAAAACCCAGAGTCATAGAAACTCTGGGCTTGGCTTTGAGTTGGAAGATGTTGCAATGATCTGAACCAGCAGTGACCTCAGAGATGGTGGCCCTGGAAGGGATGGGGTCTCACCTGAGCTTCCACCTTTAGTTAAGGGCACAGCCCAGCTCCTGTCCTCTGATCAACTGATCAGTTAAACATTGCAATCATGGAGCCAAAATCTCACAAACTGGAGTGATTCATAGCACCTTAAGGACAGCTTACAATTCTTTCCTTGGGCAAAGATTTCATGATGAAGACACTAAAAGCAATTGCAACAAAAGCAAAAATTGACAAATGAGATCTAATTAAACTGAAGAGCTTCTGCACAGCAAAGGAAACTATTAACCAAGTGAACAGACAATCAACAGAATGGGAGAGAATAGTTGCAAACTATGTGTCTGACAAAGGTCTAATATCCAGCATCTATAAGGTACTTAAACAAATGTATAAGAAAAAAACAAACAACCCCATCAAAAAGTGGGCAAAGGACTTGAACAGACATTTTTCAAAAGAAGACATACACATGGTCAACAAGCATATTACAAAAAGCTCGACATCACTAATCATTAGAGAAATGCAAATCAAAACCACAGTGAGATATGATCTCACATCAGTCAGAATGGCTATGATTAAAAGGTCAAAAAATAACAGAGGTTGCAGAGGAAAAGAAATGCTTATACATAATTGGTGGGAATGTAAATTAGTTCAACCATTGTGGAAAGCGGTATGGGGATTCCTCAAAGAGCTAAAAACAGAACTACCATTCTACCTAGCAATCCCATTGCTGGGTATATACCCAAAGGAATAGCAGTCATTCTGTTATAAAGACACATGAATGCGTATGTTCACTGCAGCACTGTTCACAATTGCAAAGACATGGAATCAACCTGAATGCCCATCAATGACAGACTAGATAAAGAAAATGTGGTACATATACACCATGGAATACTATGCAGCCATACAAAAGAACAAAATCATGTCCTTTGCAGGGACATAGATGGAGCTGAAAGCCATTATCTTTAGCAAACCAATGGAGGAACAGAAAACCAAATACCACATGTTCTCACTTATAAGTGGGAGCTAAATGATGAGAACACATGGACACAAAGATGGGAACAACACACATGAGGACCTATGGAGGGAGGAGGGTGGGAGGAGGGAGAGGATCAGGAGAAATAACTAATGGGTACTAGGCCTAATACCTGGTTGATGAAATAATCTGCGCAACAAACCCTCATGACACACATTTACCTGTTTAACAAACCTGCACTTGTATGCCAGAACTTACAATACTATAAGTTAAATTAAAAGAAGTCCTTTCCTGGTTCTGATAGACTAGCAGAGTTAGTTTTGTGTTATTTGATTTTGTCTCGTGATTCTGGATGGACTGACCATTTCTATAGTCGGATGACAATATCTAGTTTTCCAAGCACTTGCCTCACCACAAGGGGGTGCTGGGCATTGGCTGCCCTGGGGAGGGAAGGCGGTTCTCAGCCTGAGGGGTCAAGAGGGAGTGGGCATCAGCAGAGCTCTGTCCGGCATCAGGCTCAGCACAGGGCCCCGTGGGGTAGCTTTAAAGGTTTCCCAGTGTCCTCTATGAATGAAATGGCCCTGAGGCTGTTCCTCTGCCATTGCAGGGGATGGTAGTTGTCTTGGTTGTTTCTGACTGCTATAACAAAATGCCATAGGCTGGGGTGGGGAGGTGGGGTTTCTGAACCACAGTTCTGGAGCCTGGGACGTCGCAGGTCTGGCAGATTTGGTGTCGGATGAGAGCCTGCTTTCTGGTTCACAGATTGCCATCCTCCTGCTGTGTCCTCACGTGGAAGAAGTTTTAAGGACACTAATCTCATTCATGAGGGCTCCATCCTTATGACCCAATCACCTTCCAAAGGCCCCATCTCCAAATACCCTCACACTGGGGATTCGGTTTCAGGATGTGGATTTTGGGGGAACATAAACATCCTGTCTACAGCAGCAATCAATAAGCTTGCTCATAGTCAGCCTGTGGGAGCTCTGAAACATTTTGCTTGCAGTCTCCCTAACTCTGATTACCTTAGGAAAATAAAACGGCACAACCAACAGCGTCTTCCATAGGGGAGAGCCCCTGAGTGTGCACAGCTGCGTAGTTCCTGCAGAGGAAGGAGAAATCTGTCTCTGCCTGCTCGGTTCTTCCGTCTTGTTGGTGGAGGGAGATTGCAGCAGCTCAGAGTGGCATGGCTCTGTCTGAGGTGGAGGAGGCGGATGTCCTCCAGATCCATGAGGGAGAAGAAGGAGACACAGCCGGAACACGTTTAGGTGTCTCAAGAGAGGGGAGGGATGGGGTTTGCTGCCACACCATGGGGAGTGATGGTCCACAGAATTCTGAGTTGTGAATGAGACCCCCTTTGTTATCTTTCCAGACATTGCTGTAAAGATTTAACTGGCCATCCCAATATTTTTGGTTGTCAGCCCGGTGTTTCTTCTGCCTGGCTTGTGGGCAAGTGCTGCTGGGCAGAGATCACTTTTCAGTGTTGGCCTGTATAGAGCATGATACATCTATAAGGAGGCCCTCCTTTATGGCTGTGTTCTCGAAGGGGCTGCTAACTTGCTTTACCCAGTGTAGACGCTTGAGCTTTAAAGACCATTGTCGGTTGAAGCCACTTGGGTCATATAGTACCTAAACAATATTTTAATAAAGATGATTCAACCCAAGGCTGTGCCTATTCTCTTTCTCTCTCTTAATTGTGGTGAAATACACAGACTATAAAATTTAACATTAATTACTTTTAAGTATGCAGTTTGGTGGTATTAATTATATTCAGATTATTTTGCGACCAATCTCCAGAACTTTTTTTCTTGCAAAACTGAAACTCTGTACTCATGAAACAATCGCTTTCCATTCCCCGTTCCTCCAGCCCCTGGTAACCACCATGAAATCTGTCAAGTCAAAATGGAGTCACTAATGTTAAGAAGACCCTGACAAATAGAGCTGGGTAAGGCCATGAATGGAGAGTTCTTATGCTGTGTGCCTCATAACAAAAACTATCACAAAAGGCTGCAAAAACCACAATCTTGCACAAAGGCCATGGCACCCTCACACAAAGAATACTTCTGCAAGGACATTGGCCCAGTAACTGCCGATCCAACCTTGGACTGGGTCACTTTTTTTATTAATCTTTAGAGCCAGGGATAATTATTTCAAAATACTTATGTAATCTTTCTCATTTGTTCTCTTTAAAAACCTTCATCTTTCTTTACCTTCCTAAATATACACATAGTTTACTATGGTACACGTATTCACACTGCAATGCTCTGTTCCCAAATAAGTGTCTTCTTTCTGAGAGCCTCTCTCTGCTTGTTACTTAGGTTGACAGCACTATTTTACACTGTCTCCAGGAATCTGACCACTCAAAGTACATCAACTAAGTGGAATCATGCAGAGTTGTCCTTTTGTGTCTGGCTTATTTCACTAGGTTCATCCGTGTTGTAGCGGGTGTCAGAACTTCCTTCCTTCTAAGGCTGGAGAGTGTTTCATCATATGGATGGACCACATTTTGTTGATCCGTTCATCTGTCAATGGACACTTGGGTTTCTTCTACCTTTTGGTCGTTGTAAATAACCCTGATAAGAATGTGGATGTGCAAAAACCTATTCAAGCCCCTGGTTTTAATTCTTTTGAGGGTATGCTCAGAGCTGGGATTGCTGGGTGCTATGATAATTCTATGTTTCACTCTTTGAGAACCCTCCATATTATTTTCCACAGCAGCTGCTGCATTTTACATCCTCACCAACAGTTTACAGGGGTTTTAATTTCTCCATATCCAAGACAGTGTGGTGATTCCTCAAGGATCTAGAACCAGAAATTCCATTTGACCCAGCAATCCCATTACTGGGTATAATCCCAAAGGATTATAAATCATTCTACTATAAAGACATATGCACACGTACGTTTATCGCAGCACTATTTACAATAGCAAAGACTTGGAACCCACCCAAATGCCTATCAATGATAGACTGGATAAGGAAAATGTGGCACATGTACACCACGGAGTGCTATGCAGCCATTAAAAAAAGAATGAGTTTATGTCCTTTGCAGGGACTTGGATGAAGCTGGAAACCATCATTCTCAGCAAACTAACACAGGAACAAAAAACCAAACACTGCACGTTCTCACTCATAAGTGAGAGTTGAACAACAACACATGGACACAGGGAGGGGAACATCACACACCGGGGCCTGTTGTGGGGGGAAAGGGGAGGGAGAGCATTAGGACAAATACTTAATGGATGGAACGCTTAAAACCTAAATGATGGGTTGATGGGTGCAGAAAACCACCATGACACTTGTATACCTATGTAACAAACTGCACATTCTGTGTATGCATCCCAGAACTTAAAGTATAATAAAAAAAAATTCTCCACATCCTCACGAACACTTGATATTTTCTTTTTCTTTTTGGATGATAGCCATCCTAATGCTGTGAGGTGGTGTCTCACTGGATCCTGCTCCGTTTTGATAAAGGAACATCATCAGATCATGCTGCCTCTGCTGACGACTCTCAAGAGTAAAAGCCTCAGCCTTGCTGGTGGCTTCCCAAGCCTGAAGGATCCCCAGTGACCTCTGGCCTCATTTCTGGATGAGGTCCTGTCCTTCCCCCAGGCTGTCTCCCAAGCGCACCTAGCAGCGCTGATGTCCTTCTGTATATGCCTGGGTGCCCCCACTTTGGCAGGACTTCATCTAAGATCGGATCTTCAGAAAGGACTTCTCTGTTATTCCTACAAAACTAGTCGTCCCTTCCCCATCTCTGAATCCCTTACTTGGCCTGAAGTCTTTCTTCTCTGCTGTATTTTAAGCATGCAGAAATGCCACTTGGCACACAGTAGGTGCTTTGTATTTGCCAAATGAATGAAAGAAGACTAATTACACTGAACTATAAAGTAACTTCTGAGAGTTAATGACATTTTTAGATATGAATTTATAGCCAAGTTCTTACCAAATTCTATTTGTTTTCAGAAGATTCTCCTGGGTTTCCTGGTATATAATCATATCATCTATAAATAATGACAATTTTCCTGTACTCCTCCCCTTCTTTCCCCTTTTATATTTTCCAGCATAATAGCAACAGCTTTATCTTGCTTCTGCCCTTTCACGAAGTGTCTCTGAAATTCCACCATTGATGGTGAGTTAATGTTGGCTTTAGATCTGAGGGATGAATTTTGTCATGCTGAGGAAGTACCATTGGCTCCTATTTTACTTAGGACGTTTTGGTTAAAGTCAAGGAAAAATGAAGGGTTAATGCTCTTCAACCCTTTCAGCACCTACTGGGTATTAGGCTTTCTCTTTGACTCCTTAGTGTGGGAATTATGTGGATGGGTTTCTGACAACTGGACCATCCTTGCCTTTGTGTGTCTTTGCCTTTTAAACCCAGATGTGCTCCTGCGATGTGCAGGGAGCCCTTGTGGGCAGAGCTGGCCACGTCCCCTTGTCCCTTCGTCCCCTGGGGGGGGGGGGGTTGCTGGGAACTGAGGCTGGCTGCACTGGCAAGCTTCCCGGCGAGCCACTCAGGATGGCTTATTGTTTCTGCATTAAACAAATGAAGAATGAGATTCAATTAGAGGGAACGTAATGTAAACTGAGATGGATTTATATTTAGCATGGCAGAGACACGTGGGAAAGAATGAAACTTCCTTGGTTTCAGAGTTGGGAAGTCGGTTTTGAAGTGCGGGGCTGGGCTTTCTGGCTGCTGTCTTCACCTCCCCCAGACGCGCCCCCAGATGTTTCCCTTGAGATACTAAACGTCTTGGGAAAGCGGCAGAGTTCAGTGGAGCTTCTGATGCTCGCGTGCAGGAGCCTCGCTGTCTCTGTTAAAGCTACTCGCAATGACGAAGCCATATTGTCCCCATTTCCTCATTTCCAAATGGGTTGATGGAACCTCAAAATCCTGGTATAGTGTGATTAAAAAAGAAAAGAATAGATTTTTTTTTAAATGATGAAGATGTCACTATATTGAATTTACCTCTCTAAGCCAAATCCTAGAGAGTGCCTTACAGAAGAAAAACAGTCTTTTTGTTATAATTCTGTTTGGGTCGGCTTTTGGCAGGCAAATGAGATGGGAGGAGATTTCATGGATGTTTCTTAGTTGAGAAGGATACATGAATGTGGAACCCACAATAGTAATAGCAAGGACCAGCACAGGACGGAGCCCACCACAGACTGGGTGCCAAGCGCTGTAGTCTGTGGTTTAATCCGTGTGTGGGAACTGTCCTCGTGAGGTGGCTGTTGTCAGCCTGGTTAGGGCTGCACGCTGTGGTGCCTGCAGGGCTGTGGGTCTTCTTAACCAGGAACAGAAAGACAGGAGACTTGCTCTTTTCTCTTCTAGACCTATGTCTTTGGGGTCCGCATTTTCATAAGAGGACAACTTGCTCCATGGAGATGCCATTCATTTGCTGGGAGCTGCCCTGAGGGAAGGAATCAGGGGTGAATTACTGACACAGATTTGTAGAGGTGACTTTATTTTGTAACAGGGACTTCAGAGTTTACAGTAGGAAGAAAATAAATGAGAAGCCATGGCTCTGGTTTCCTGGGTAAAGAAAAAATTGAGTTACGCATGCTTTCAGAGTAAGAAGGAAGTGATAAACTGGTGACCAGCATGTCTGGTTTGGGCAGCAGCTGGGAGCAGCCTGGGGGGAGAGGGAGCCAGGCCTACAAAATGTTCCAAAACTGCCTCTGGGGAAGTCAAAGCTAGAGCCCACCCTCGAGGTAAGAAGAACATTTTGGATGAGCAAAAACAAAGTCTTCCTGGAAAACAATTTCAACATGGACCCTGCATTTCTCTAATCCCTTTGCCTAAAAGAGTATTATGTTGCTTTGGAAAAGAAGCAGAAACTTTTTAAAATGCATTTTGTTTTAAAACTAGTTCCGTTTTTCTAAACACTAGAGCATCATGGCTTTGCACTCCCCCCTCCCCACCTCCCCTCTCTTCTCTCTGCCCTTCTTTTCCCTACCGGCTCCTTCCCCCTCGAAAGCGCAGACTGGGGCTGAACTAGTTAATCAGAGACCAGCCTTCACACAGGGGCGGCTGGGGACAGAGGGTCTTCTGCAATCATGGCGTTGCAGGAAGATTAGGAAAAATGAATAACTTCCTTGAAAAAATTGGTTCGGAGGGTTGTTTTCTTCTTTAGACCTCTGGAAAAAATTCAGTGATACTGCATGAAGGGAAAAGAATTAATACAGCTCTTCCTCCCCTTTTCTTTATTTTTATGTCCAGGAGTCACCGGAAAAATCAGACCTTTTCCCATATCACAGACCCCGCAGCAGTTTGGGCGAGCTCTTGCCTGTGTACAGAAAGCACATCAAGACCGATTAAATTATCTAATTAAAATAATGACCACAGAGAGCCTGTTTATTTTGGCCTGAGGAAGGCAACTCCATAGGCTCTTCTGTCTGCTGAGGGTCCCTTCCTCCCCACAGGCACACACAAGACCCATGATGACCTGGCTCCCAATAACCTCAGAACCGTCAGAGAGGGACCCACATCACCACTGGGGATAGGACTCAGCCGGCTGGGACAAAGGATCATTCTTTAAGTCTCTCTAGACACCATCTTCCTCTCTGTATCTGATCTGTATCTGTATCTCTCTAGACATGTCTTTACATCGGAATGTGTGCTGATACCGTACTTTGTACTGATACTGTACTTAGTATCTGTATCCAATCAGTACTTTGTATCAGTATCTGTCCGCCACAGCAACTTGAAGAGTGAAAAGTTCTGGCAAGGGTTGTTTTTAATCTCTACAAAAATGGACAATTGTTTGAGCTGACTATAGCCTTGGATGCTTTTTGCATCGTGAAGATAAAATCTAAGATTCTCAGACCATGTTGACTGGTAACGAGTGAAAAAAATGCTGCCAGAATAATATTGTTGCTGTTGTTTACACAGTACTAGGGAATTGTTTGGACTAATTTGTCATGAGATTGTTGGGCTGTCTGGACAGTGAGCAGGCTCAGCTCAGCGAGAGGCACAGCTGGGAGAATGTGGTCATTCCTGGGACCCTGTACCACCCCTGAGGACGCAGGGCATTAATGAGGGCTCGTTACAGTCAGGCTAGATCAGCGTTCTTTGGTCTGCGGTAAGATTTGGGGGAAGAATGTAAATATGCTTAGCATGATTTAATTTCAAGGAAGCCCCAGAGGAATGCACTGACCTGTCATCACTGCAGGCCGAGTGCAGGGCGTAAGCCCAGTGCAGGGCGTAGAAAGGTTTCTGTGGGCTTTAGAGACTTGCTGCTTGGTTTTGCAGTTATTGAACACAGTGCTCCCTTTTGGGGGTGGCTGGTTCAATATCCTGTAAGTCCTTAGAATGGAGGCTACAGCCTTTGAAAGCCAGAATGTGAAGCCTCATTCTTATTTTCTCCCATGGTCCCAGGAGATGAGGGCTGGATGAGCACTCTTCAGAGGGAGCAGGGAGGCAGCGGTATGCAAGAGAAAGGGAAATGTTGCAGCAGGCGAGAAATAAAAATTTCCCTCCCTTTCACCCTCCCCTCCCTACATCCCCCCTTCCCTTCTTCCCCTCCTTTCCTCCCCTTCCTTCCTTTCTTCCCTCCTTCCCCTCCCTCCCTTTCCTCCCTCCTTTCCCTCCCCCTTCCTTCTCTCCCTCCCTTCCTTTCTTCTTTCCTTCCTTCCTTTCTCCCTCCCTCCCTTCCTCCCTCCCTTCCTTCCCTGCCTCTCTCCCTCCCTCCCTCCATCCTTCCTTCCTTCCTCTTTCCTCTGTCCCACTCTCCTTTCTATCTTCCTCTTCCCTTTCTTTCCTCTTTCCCTCCTCTCTCTCCCTTTTTCCTTCCATTCTTTCTCCTGCATTTAATGAGTAACTGCTATGAGCTATCAGTGTCAGATTTGTGATAGTCAATAATATTAATATTGATTAACATTGTTATGAAATTCCTTAAAGTTCTGCATCAGCCATCTTACCTTGGGATATAGGAAGAGAAAAAGAGAGCAGAGTGTGAGTTTCTGCAGGAAAAATTTTTACAAAATAATATCAAGATTATTTTTCGATTTTGGGTGCTCTTCATTTCCTTGTGTACATCTAGACTTCCACCTGGCATGACTTTACTTCTCCCTAAAGAATTTCCTTAAACATTTTTTGTAGTGTAGCTCTGCTGGAGGTGAATTCTTCAGCTTTTATATGTCTGAAAAAGCTTTTATTTTGCCTTCATTGTTGAGAGATTTTTTTTTCTGGGTATAGATTTCCGGATCAACAGTTTCTCAATTCTTTAAAGACTGTGAACTGTTTCTTTTTCATCCTTCCAGAAATTTTCATTGCATTTGAAAGCATAGACTTGAATCTATGTTGGTTTTTGTTAAAGAAGAATGGGCTGATTTCAGCGCGCTGTTGTCTTCTCCTTATGCTCCTTGGAGTCACGGCCTGCGTCGCGCACTGAATGATACTCGCTCGCCTTCTCGGCTGCACGGAGCACACTTGCTTGCTGTGTCCATTCCACCAATCCCCTGCTGTGGGAGGTGCAGACTTTTTGCCTCCTTTTTGTTGTTGTTGTAACCGTGTTCTTATTTGTGTATCTTTCGGTTGTACTGCTCTTAAGATGCTTCTTTGTTTGTGGGAGTGGACTGCGTTCATTTTTTCCTATTCTTTAAAAAATTTTTTTTTTTTTTTTGAGACGGAGTTTCTCTCTTGCTACCCAGGCTGGAGTGCAATGGCGCGATCTCGGCTCACCGCAACCTCCACCTCCCGGGTTCAAGCAATTGTCCTGCCTCAGCCTCCCGAGTAGCTGGGACTACAGGTGTGCGCCACCATGCCCAGCTAATTTTTTGTATTTTTTTTTTTGAGACAGAGTCTCACTCTGTCACCAGGCGCTAGGCTGGAGTGCAGTGGCGCGATCCCCGCTCACTGCAACCTCTGCCTCCCGGGTTCAAGCAATTCTCCTGCCTCAGCCTCCCGAGTAGCTGGGACTACAGGCACGTGCCACCATGCCCAGCTAATTTTTTGTATTTTTAGTAGAGACGGGGTTTCACCATGTTGACCAGGATGGTCTCGATCTCTTGACCTTGTGATCCACCTACCTCAGCCTCCCAAAGTGCTGGGATTACAGGCGTGAGCCACTGCACCCGGCCAAATTTTTAATTTTTTCTTTAAGTTCTGGGATACATGTGCAGAACGTGCAGTTTGTTACATACGTGTACATGTGCCGTGTGTTTTGCTGCACCTATCAGCCTGTCATCTAGGTTTTAGGCCTTGCATGCATTAGGTATTTGTGCTAATGCTCTCGGGGAAGGGGGTAAGGGGAGGGAGAGCATTTTCTTCCTATCCTAAAATTTTTAGTATTCCTCCGGCATTCCCCTTCCTCCTCACCCACCCCTCTCTGTCCCTCTACGACCTGCTGTAGGGAAACACCTGGTGGATGTTTTGTGTTGAGCGGATGAATGCACGAGTGCACGAATGCGCCTGGGAGACGTGCCAGGCATTTCTTGCAGCAGCACTTGCTCAGTGCCCTTTCTTCAGAACAGGAGGCGAGCCGGTGAGTCAGGCGCCTTGTGGGAAGCTGCACAGGCCTCGGTGGGGCCAGTTCCTGAAGTGTCACCTGTCACTTTTGGCTTTTCCCATTCTGTGGCTGTCTTCCAAAGCATGAAGTCATTCTTAGAGCCCTGGCGTCAAGATGTTGACCCATTCCGTGAAGCCCTGGGTTGGTCTTCCTAGGGTGCTTGGCACTAAGTAAGGGGCGGAGGGTGGGAGCCAGGGAGGCAACTATAGAAGCAGATAAAGCTCTTCAAGAAAAGCCGCCCCGTCCTGCTCTGGCAGGCTCTGAAATGATAGCCTATCGTTTTGCACACAAAAAGGGGAATAAAGCCAACAGTGCAAACAGAAAAACTGTCCACTGTGTCCAGAGGAGAGTCTGATATGTCAGACTTGTATGCCAGAGAGAAGCTGGGGACAGACCGACCTCCAAACCAAGTCACCAGGCCTCCTACCCCAGGTTCCTCTCCTGCTCAGATGCCAGCTGGGGGCAAACACCTGGGGCCAGGGGCTGCTCTTCCCCACCGTAAGCACTTCTCTGGAGTCTAGTACACGTAGACTAGACTAGTACTACTATGTGTACTAGTGTACTAGTCTACGTGTACTAGTCTAGTACACGTAGACTAGACTTGTGTGGAAGAGGTCCACACAAGGGGCTTGCAGAGTTAACCCACATGACAATGAGATTATCTGTCCAGCACCCATGTCCATCTATGTCTATTAGATGGACATAGCTGCTGGATGGAATGCCAGTGCCATAGTTTGAATCTCTGACTGCCACAACCTCATATGGAGATCTGATGCTCAATGTTGGAGGTGGACCTAGGGGAGGTGTTTGGGTTGTGGAATTGGATTCCTCATGAATGTCTTCATGTCTTTCTCACAGTGCAAGAGCTGCTTAAGCTGCTTATTAAAAGAAACCTGCCCCCTACCCACCCCTCCCTTGCTCCCTCTCTCCCCATGTGATTCCCACAGACCAGCTCCCATTCTCCTTACACCATGAGTGGAAGCTTCCTGAGGCCTCACCAGAAGCAGATGCTGGTGCTGTGCTTCCTGTACAGCCTGCAGAACTGTGAGCCAAATAAACCTCTTTTTTCTGTAAATTACCCAGTCTCGGGTGTTCCTTTCTGGCAACACAGATAGACGAAGACAGGCAGCCCGTGGGAAGTTGGGAAATGCCAAGCTAGCCAGTTGCCTTGTCAGTTTTTATTAGAATCTGTGGGATCATCTTAACGCAGTTTGCATATGTAACACACACACACACACACACACACACACACACACACACACACAGAGGCACACGCATACACACATACACACTCTCACCCCCTTCATAGAGCAATAATCCCTGACTAAAAGTTGATGTGAGCAAATCAGCTTTCTTTTAATTTCTTAACCTCTACAACCAAGATTAAATCTATGCTTCATTGTTCTATTTCCAGAAAAAAAAAAAGATGATTGTTCCCTTCTGTGCATGGAGCATATAGTTTTTGCTTTATCCACAGATGCCGCACCACACTGTTTAATTAGATGCTTAGTTGCTAAGAGAGGTCAAAGGTGCCAGCTGTTGGGATTAGTGATTTGGGTGAAAAGACAGGGAGAAAGGAGGAGGAGGAGGAAGAGGAGGAGGAGGAGGAGGGGGAGGGGGAGGGGGAGAAACTAATCATGCCCCGGAGGTTTCAGACATCTGTGTGCCTCAGGTTGCATTCCAAAGCCAACCTTTCCCTTGGCATAGGAAAGACTGCTTTGATAATGTGGTGCTGTGCTTCAGCCAGGCTGTAGCCAGATGAGCTGTAACTCAGTTTACCCAGAGGTTCTTGTAAGCGACATGCTGAGGGATGGGAGTTGACCAGGTAGTATGTCGACTTAGGTAAACAAAGCTGATGTCCTTTGTTGAATCAAGCATTCTCTGAAGGTATTTATCTGTAGAACTTTTCTTATTTTTAAAACGTTTTTTAAGTAAAACATACTGACATCCCATGAAACTCTGCCTCCAGAGCCAGGCAGCTGAGGAAAGATCCCTGTCACCACAGTGGGCAGGAGGAAGTGCTTTTTGGAATGGAAGTGTCACTGGATGTCGCTTGGAAAGTCCTGTCTTACCCAGAAGATGCTCAATGAAGGGCACTCATTAGGAGGTGGCTCATTCTTCTTCTTCTTCTTCTTTTTTTTTGTTTGTAGAAAGTGATTTATTTAGACAGAGAGAGAGACAGGAGAAGGAGAGAGAAAGAAGCAGCTAACTCTCACACTGAGTGAGAGAATCCAGAAAGATGGAATCCAGGAGAGGAAAGCACCTTCCACCCTGAGTGGAAGGGAATAGAGAGAGATGGAGTTTAGGAGGGGAAGAAGCAGAGGTGGTTCATTCTTATTTTCCACACCTCTCAGTAGTTTGTAGAAATAAAGATATGGTCCCAAATTCCAACCAAGTAGCCTCAAAGATGAGAATACACAGTTAAACATGAACATACATATTTCATTAACATGGTTGATTTTACTGGTTGCTACCAATAAAAAGTTCTATAACATTAATTTTTAAAATTAGACTTGAAGTCTATTTTATTTTGATGCAATCTGAGGTGATTTTATGTAACATCCTCTAATAAGTTAGGATTAGAATGGATTAAAATAAACAGAGCTGGAAATACCTTACTCACTGAAGTCAGTCAGTCAAGTTTGTCTAAATTGACGTCTAGATGACCAAAAAAACGGCATCTGCCCATGTAAAGTCACACGGACATTCAGATTTCTGAGGATTGGAAATTGCAAATCCATACACTGTACAAATTCTACAGAGGTTAAACCTCACCTCGTAAATAGGTATTGACTTAAAACTGGCAATCAGACATTCCAGCTGCATGCTGATAAAACTGCCATTCCTCCCTGGTTTTGGTTGGAATCCAGTGGGTACTAAAAAAAATTAAAATCCTGCCTTCTTTAGTTACCGAGTGAGACAATCCAAGCGGGAGGCGTGGCCTCCGCAGCCCGCACCCCAGCTGGTCCACCTGCAGGCTGCCTCTGCCAGGCCCAGGCTGTGTCTCCATGGGGCAAACTGCTTCCTTGAAGTCCCTGAGGAAGGGAGCACACAGGCGGACCCCTTCAGAGTCTGAACATCCTGGGAGGGACACAGGGTATTTCTGGGAGTGATGACCTTGCGCAGGAAGGGACGGCCCACTGGGGACAGCTCTAAGTGGGGAACAAAGAGAACAAACTCCTATCCCTGACCAGCAGTTGATGAAACGCTATGGAATCAACCAGACCCAGAAACCTCACAGCCCCTCTTTTCCTTTAAAGCTCCCCGCACACCTCCTGCTGCCCACATCATACCTGCCTTCCTAGCACAGGCCACAGAAATAGCTGTCTGTCCCCAGGTCACAGACATGAGGCAGGGCGGGTGGAGAGAGGAAAGAACAGAAGCTGGGGGCACCCATGGAGGAAATGGTGGGGACACAGAGGAAAACCTTCTAGGTCTGCAGCGGGACTGGCAGAGCATCGGCTTTTCTGCTGATGGCTGAAGATGCGTCTCTGGACCAGGAGTGCAAAGATCTGAGTCCTGGTCCCCACCCTGTCACCAAGCCCCAGGGTAATCTTAGGCTAATCACTCACTTCTCGGTAAAATGTTGGACCAAGGCCAGATAACCTACAAGCTGGTGACTCCTGGGAGAGGGCTCCTTCCTTGGGTTCCTCCAAATGTGACCTGTGTGGCAGGCCTGTGCTTATGCTCAGAGCTACACAGTCACATCACACAGGGAAACCCCCATTCTGGGTGTCGATAGGACACAACGAAGGTGCAAACATGTCCTGTGACCCCAGTGACTCCATCCGGTGGGCACAGGAGTGTCTCTGAGCTGTTTCCCTCCTGAGTGCCGGCCCCGTTCCCGTTCTCTGCTAATCGCTTTGTTCTCACTGGGCTGAGCACTTTTGTTCTTGGCATGGGAATTTCCATGTGTTGAATATGCTTAAATCATTTTTTGAGAGGTTGCCTTTCTAAATATTTTGGTTCTTAACTCCAGAGTTTTGCTGCTTTTCAGAGGTGGTTTCCTTTCCATGTGCTTAACTCTTTTGCTGGGGGAGATCAGAGTGACCACCTGTGCTGGTGGAATTTCAAGTCTACCACGAAGGATAAACGCCACAATAATAGCTGGAAAGAAACGAGAGTGAGAAGTCCTGTCTGCACCCCTTCCCTGTTCTGTTTTTCCGCACAGAGGGCAAATGTGAAAGTGGAAACCATAATATTGCCCCATGGAATGAAAACATCTGGGGTTTGACTCCTTTTTCTTGTCTTTGGACAACATTTATTATTATCTTGAGATTTAATACACCGATTTTTGCTAAGCAAATAGCGTTATGATGGTGAGTGAGATGATAAGTGCGGCTGCGGAACCCTCACTGGCTTCTCCCTTCCTGAGCCTCTCTGAACTGACTGACTCTCTGACTTGGGCCAGCCAGGACTTCATTCCTTCCTCTGTCATCCTTGCGAGTCTTGGACTTGCTTTTCTCACCAGATTGTCAGTGTCTCTGGGTTTTCTCATTGTGCACAGTGCACAGTGCCGGGCACAGTGTCTTCCTCCCATCCTTCTCGCTGGGGTCCCCTGCCATTGTGGAAGCCCCCTCTGCACCTCACACTGCCTTCTCACAGGGCAGGCTGTGCCAGCTTCCTGTGTCCTGTGACGGTGTGCAGGACTGCAAGGTCACTTTGCAGAACCTCTGTTTTCTCATTTATAAAACGGGAATCATATCCGACTTCTCACTCTCCCGAGGCGAAGGTGAAGGTCAAGTGCAGAGCCTTCCTGGCACACCCAGCGCTCTCTCAGTTGTGGGGAGGAGCGAGGAGAGAGGATGGTGTTTCCGGGAAAGCAGAGCTGAGGCCCACTGGACTACAGGGCAGCTCTCTGCTCTCCTTGCCTTGTGCCTGAGGTTAAAAAAAAAAAAGTGCCGTGACCCAGAACACAGCTGCCCTCCTCCTTCCCTCTTGGCTAGGATGGAAGGCACTGCTAACAGCGGGTAGTGGTGACTGGAGAGGCCTTGCAGGGTCCCATGTGCAGGAGCCACGGGGACGGTAACTTCTGTGGGTGGTAGGGGTGAGAGGCATGGGTGGGCCTTGCTTCCTGTAAGATTCCATTCGATCTGATCCGCCTACCCTGCCAGCTCCCCACCCCGAGGCCTCGCCTCTCACAGAGCCTCCGGAGATTGGGAAGTCTCTTTACCAGCCAGCATTCCTGTACTCCAGCTCAGCAGACCCTGCTCCAGCCTCCCCACTCTGGCCTCTATTTTCTCATTTATATAATGGGAATCATATCTGTCTTGCAATTCCTATTTTATAAATGAGAAAACAGAGGTTCTGCAAAGTGACCTTGCAGTCCTGCACACCGTCACAGGGCACAGGAAGTTGGCACAGGCTGCCCTATGAGAAGGCAGTGTGAGGTGCAGAGGAGGCTTCCACAAATGGCAGAGGACTCCAGCAAGAAGGATGGGAGGAAGACCCTGTGCCCGGCACTATGCACTGTGCACAATGAGAAAACCCAGAGACACTGACAATCGGTGAGAAAATCCTTGCACCATACATATCAAAGCAGCATCTCCCAGGCCAAGCCTCTCCACATTTTTGCTGTACTCCTGGCTTGTAGCTAACCCTGCATGGCTTCCTCCATTTAGTCGTGGATACTGGAGATGGGAAGGGCTTTAAATACCGATTGGTCAGGGCTCATTTCACATATGAAGGAAATGAGATCCAGAGAAGCTGAACAACTTACCTGAGGTCACACAGTTTGCGCTGTGGAACCGGATGAGAACCCTCCTCTTCAGCTCTCAGCCAGCATCCCCATGCAGTATGAAGTGATGGGTATATTGCCGTAGCCCGGGATGCACTATATCCCGTGCACAAGCTTATCCTTTTATAAGCTGTGCTCTGTAATCATTGCTGTAGGAGGCAGGGTGGAGCCATGGGAGAGGGCAGTGCTCAGAGGTTCTGAGTTCTAGTCCTGCTGGCACCAACTAGCCCTGTTCTTGGGCAAGGCCCGCTGCCTTTTTGGGCCCTGTTTTTCTTGTTTTAAAGGCCTTGGACTGCAAGACCTCTTTTAGTTTTAAAAGTTTGAAGTGAATCTCAGCACTTTGGGAGGCCAAGGTGCATGGATCATTTGAGGTCAGGAGCTTGAGACCAGCCTGGATAAGTTGGTGAAACTCCGTCTCTACTAAAAATACAAAAAAATTAGCTGGGCATGGTGGTGTCCACCTGTAGTCCCAGCTACTTGGGAGGCTGAAGTAGGAGAATTGCTTGAACCCGGGAGGTGGAGGTTGCAGTGAGTTGAGATGACGCCACTGTACTCCGGCTTGACAGAGTGAGACTCTGTCTAAAACAAAACAAAACAAAACAAAACAAAACAAAACAAAACAAAACAAAACAAAACAAAACAAAACAAAACAAAACAAAACACACCAGTCTGCATCAGTCACTAAATGGACCCACATTGAAAGGAAGCCTGCTGTTTGAAGATGCTTGCTAATGAATGCCGGGTCTTTTTGAAAAGTGAACACTCCATCAGTTGTTTGGATCATTTCAGATTTTCATATGTCAGTTGGTCTGGAGAGGAGCTGATATTCTGAAGGTGCTGCCTGGCTCTGAACTACGGAAACCAAGAGCTCTGGTAGGGTAGGAACTGAGGGTCCACCACATTTGTCCCAAGAAGAACATCCTTGCTGGTCTCGAAGAGGGAGCCTGGCGCGTGTCATGCTTGACAACTGTCTTCCTGATAGTCCCCTGCTGGGACAGCGACACAGCATGGGTTGCTGAATGCACAGTAACAGCAGCTCCAGCCCCCTGACCCTTGTTTGTAGAGGTGGGTCATCTCCAGTATGGACCTCCATCCACCTGCGGAGCAGGGCTGGTCACTTTGCCACCAATCCCAGCCCTGCCCTGGTGCCATCTGCAGTGTAAACGGTGAGAATGCTAACCTTTGCAAAGGCCCAAATGTGATCAATTCAGTTATTCACACCAGGCAAGGAAGCTGCCTTATGAATAATTCTAAGCTGTTGCAAATCCACAAACCTTTTTCACATTGCCTGCTCGCAGTAGACTCTCCATAAATGTTTACTGAATAACTGAATAAATTAACATATGAACGAATATTTTGCAGTAAGCTTTTGGTATTTACATTTGCACATCTGTTTGTTGATGTTCCGAGGATCAGCAGCAGTCCTCACAAAAGGGCGCAGGCATGCTCCCAAGACAGGCCTGGAGCACCCAGAAAAGCCAAGTGGGCGATGGTTCTCCCTTGCTCTGCAGGGGTGGCGGGGAATAGGAAAAAAATGCTGATACAGCCTCTGCCTGGAAGCTGTGAGACTCCTGACACACAACATATTTGATTTGCATGGCTTAACATGTTTACTCTGCATTTATAACCCTGTCCTCTAGCTTTGGTCAGAGCTACCATGTGGTCAGCAGAATGGCCCCCTAAAGAAGTTCAGGCCCTCACCCCTGGAAGTTGTGACTGTGTTATGTCTCGCAAAGAGGACTTTGCAGACGTGATTAAAGTTACGGACCTTACAATAGAGAGATTATCTTGAATTATCTGGGCAGGTCCAACCAAATCACCTCAAAAGCAAAGAACTCTCTTCACTGGAGTCCGAGAGATGGGACTGAAGGGTAGGTGAAGAGATCGAAAGGTGAGAAGGCTCCATGGGCTGTCAGGGGCTGGTAGAGGGAGGGGCACTGAGTCTAGGAATGCAGGTGGCCCCAAGGAGCTGAGAGGGCTCTGGAAACAGCGGAGAAATGGGGACTTCCACCCTGTAATTATAGGGATGTGAATTCTGCCAACAACATAAGTGGGCTTGTAAATGGAATCCTCCCTGGAGCCTCCAGAAAGGGACACAGTTCTGCCAACACCTTGATTTTGGCCTCATATGTCCTTAAGCAAAGAAATGACTGAGCCACCTTATGGCTGGACTTCTGACCCACAGAAACTGTGACTAATACATGGGTGATGTTTTAACCCACCAACTTTTCAGCAACATGCTAAGACAGCGAACAAATATCACTGTGGCTTTGGACATGTGGCTTCAGCTCTTAGGACCCTGTTTCTTCCCCCTGAGTTTGAAGGGTTGGGCCACACAATCTCTGACACCTCTCTCAGCTCTCAGGTTCTAGGATTTGCTATCAAAAATTAATTGAGTTGATATAAATACCTACAGTTTTGGGGATCAGGTTTTGGAGTAACCCAGGCTGGGTTTGGATTGTCACTTTACAACTTGAAACCATGCTGCCTGTCTGTGTTTTCGTTCCTAATCTGTACATCTGTACATGGGAATAATAACACTGCTTTATAATGTTTTAACGATTAAATGGGATCATGTGTGAAAAAAAATATGGTTCACAGTGTGTACTTGATAAATATCACTTCCTTTCTCTACCTCATTTTTATAGTCCTGCCGTTGCAAGCTGGCTTGTCTTCCACAAAATGCAAGGAGGCATCTCAGCAAGTTTCAAGGTTTCCATCCTCCTATAGCTGGGACTTTTGGCTAAAGCCCTAGGAACAAAGACATTACTTGGAACTGGTTATGGTTACAAAGAAGCCGATGAGGGCACAGAACTGCAAGAAGCAGGCATATTTAGGCCCAGTCTGGGGTCCCTATCAGATTGCTCACTAGTGGGGAAGATCTCATGTCTGAGTGACTGTTATCCAGAAGCAGGAGCTGGTTCTTTTCTCCTAGTTGTTAGGCTGGCTCAGTTCTGCAGCTTCTGGGCAACAAGTAGGAGGTTGGTGTCACTTATTCTGACGTGTGATGTAGCTCTAGAGTTTTCCAGACTTCCCAGTGTGTTTATTTCATGGAAGTTGACATCTAGAGATCAGAAAGCTGACTGATCCAAAGACAGGGATTTTGCAGTGGGCTCTTCAGTTTTCTGAAGCTCAAGTTTAGCCTCTTTTATCTTTCTTTGTGACGGCTCCTGCTCTGGTGTAGATGGGATGTTAGGTCAGTTATTTCTTCAAGGATGACAGGTGCCTGTCCCCGGGGGCCTATTTCCACTGCTTTCAGCCTTCGACTCACAGACTTTGTGAAATTGCCAACAGGCATTTCATTCCCTGGCTCCTTCTGGAAGCAGCTACAACCTTCATCAGGAACCCTGCTAATAAAGAAACCACATTATTTCCTCATGCTCTGGGATAGCTTTAACTCACGATCAATAAACCCCACTGTCCTGTCTTTGGAAATGGTAGCAGGAAAAACTTTATTTAAATGTAAGTTAGGGAAGTATCCAGTCCTATTTTAGTAAAGTCCTGACCCCTCAAATGGCAGCTATATATACATTAGGATAATCTGGGTGAAATTTTAGCTTGGAAAATCTGAGCAACTTTTCCATAATTGTGTCAGTTCCCTTTTCACTGGGCCCACAGGGATTTCAATACAAGAAAAATCCCAGAGGATGGCTGAGTTGAAATAAAACACTTGGGGTTAGCAGGTATGTTGGCTGACTCAGAGCCTAGGTTCAAATTCTGGCTTTGTACCTTACTAGCTATGTGATGTCTGGCAGGTTACTTCACTTTTCTGGGACTCAGTTTCCTTATCTGCAAGGATTGCTATGAAGATTAAAGGAATTTAAAGAGGGAAACACATAAAGCATTCGGAACTTTGCTTGGCACCAGGTAAGTGCACTGTATTAGGTTGGTGCAAAAATAATGGCTGTTTTTTGCCATTACTTTCAATGGCAAAAACCATGATTAATTTTACACCAACTTAATATAAATATTAGCTATCATTGTGGAGTCACTACTGTCTTCATATGACCAGATGTTACTGATCTCCTGAGCCAATCCTCTCCATGAGAATGAACCAGTCCAAGACTAGGGTGGTGGCTCACGCCTGTAGTCCCAGCACTTTGGGAGGCCAAGGTAGGCGGATCACTTGAGGTCAGGAGATCGAGACAAGCTGGTCAACATGGTGAAACCTTGTCTCTGCTAAAAAAAATACAAAAATTAGCCAGGTATGATGGCGGGCACCTGTAATCCCAGCTACTTGGTAGTTTGAGGCAGGAAAATTGCTTGAACCCAGGTGGCAGAGGTTACCGTGAGCCGAGATCGCACCACTGCATTCCAGGCTGGGTGACACAGCGAGACTCTGTCTTAAAAAAAAGAAAAAAAAGAGAATGAACCAGTCTGATCCTATGAAGCAGTGAGCCGTGGATCAATCTTCTCACGTGGGGTCCTCCTTGGATACCTGACACTGTGGCCCAGCCCCTCCTCTAGCCCCTCTTCTCTTGCAAAATCTTTGGGGACTGGCTGGCAGTGGAATTCCCCAAGTCAGGTGAAGCCATTGTCTCTCATGTACCAAAATTGCCATTCCAGATGAACAAACTATTTTTTTCTAACACATTTCTAGTACTCAGCTTAAAAAAATTATGTCAATAGCTTTATTGACTCCAGATCAGCAAAAGAAAAAAGGGAGCAGAAAGCTCTGCCTTTCAACAGAGCAACCAAAAATGCTGAACCTGTCTTCCCCCAAAGACTTATTTATGGCTCTCTTTTCAGAATTCTTTCCTTTGGTTGTTAGACATGCACAGAGTCTTTGAAGTGGGCTAGACATGTTTTCTGCATGTGTGAGCAGCTGTTTCCCTGCAGGACTAGTTTGGAAGCAGTTTTTCCTTACGAATTCTAGTCATCCACCAAAGGGTCTGTCACGGGATTTTGCACAGAATTTGGCCACGGTGGACAAATAAGAGGATTGTAGAGGTGACTCCTCATCCCCACTGTGAAGGGGGTGATCTTCAAATGCTGCTTGCAGGTGACACCCTTTGAGGCTCTGGAACCCCCCAGGGGGTGTGAGTCCACCCTTCCTCCTGTGTGCTCCCACATGGCTCCTGTGTCAGAAGCTGTATCATATCAGCTGTGCACACGATAAATCGAACCCAGAGCCACAGTGCAAACATCGCTGTGCCTTTCCTGTCACTCCCAGGATCTGAGCGCCAGCATGCTCCTCAGGGCTTGCATTCTGATTGCGTCATGCCTCCATCCCATCGTGACTGCACAATGATCGCTGCAATCTCTGCTTTTCTTCTGAAAGCAAAACATACTCTTCCATGGTTACATGTTGATTAAATGAGATAACACATAAAGTAAGGATACGCAACGCCCAGAAAGCACTCAGTAAACTTTCTTGTTATGACCGTCATGATCGCATGTTGGTGTAAGCAGGACTTTCAGACAAATAAAGGCCCCAAAGACCGCTTCACTCATTCACTCATATTTCAATCTCTGTCTTATCCTCCTGTCTTAGACAAAACTTCCTGTGGTTCTGGGTTCCCTGTGGCTACCTTACTCTCTCTTTCCTTACAAAGTCAATATCCAAGAGATTTACATTGTTGACATTTCCTCCACTTCCCCTCAACCTGTAACCCTCGCACTGTCAGGCTGTGCCCCCATCAGCGCTCTAGACCCTGGCTTCCCACCATGGTCAAGTCCAGAGGCCTCGTTTGGAGCTGTGGATCTGCCCTGTTCCGTAGGGGTGGCCAGCTGTGCAGAGGGCTGCAGAACACTCCAAATGTGGCCAGCGTGAAGCAAGGAATGGAATTTTAAATTAATTTTTAATAAATTATTTAATTAAAATATTTTAAAATTATTTTACATTTAAAAGCAGATATTCAGTTACTGGAAAACTTTTAAGTACAATTGGAACCACTTGTGTCTGTGAATCTAGTTTCTCAACGGTAAACTGTATGAACTCTAAATACAGATTAAGCATTTCTGATGAAAATTTGGTGTCTGAATTGAGGTGTGCTGCAATTGTGAAACCGGGTTTCCAAGATTTGTTTCCAAAAAAAGAATGATATTTTAAATCTTAACTACATTTTGAAATCACAGCATCTTGGCTATATTGGGTTGAACGAAACACATTATGAAGATAGATTTCACGTTTTGATTTTCTTTTTAGGGTGGCTACTGGAACACTGGTGGCTTGCATTTATTTCTTTCGTTCTGTGTTGCAGTGGGCATTTGCTCCTGGGAATTCTCTGGCTTCTGAGCTCCAGGCTCTCCTGCCGCCTCCCCCACCCCGGGCCTTTCTGTTTTTCCCCTGTGTACTGGTGGCCTCACAGCTGCTGCTCAGGGTTGTGCTTCCATGAGTCCTGTCCTTGCATTTTTCCTGTCACACGGTACATCCTGCCGTGGGATTCTCCCATTGCTTTTTGCTCGTGCACCAACTTCTAGGATTTGCTTGAGGCTTTCTGCAGGCAATTGCAACACAAGCTCCTCTGACACCAAACAGCATGCTCCAGTTCAGTCTGTCCCCTTCCAGCAGAATGCTCATCCTCTTTCTGGTTGCTGTCCTTCTGAACTGTGTTCAAACAATTCCTGCTAGAAACCATGGGCAGCCTAGAGTCCTCCCTCACTCTCTTTCCCAGCATTTCAACAGATACGGCTCCCACAGCTTCTCTCCAGTAAATACAGTTCAATCAGCACCCCTCTGGTCTGTATCAAACATGAGTCACTTCCCTATGATCCCCCCACTGTCCTCATGGCCTCCTGTCCTCATGACCTTCTTTCCCCATGGCCCCTGGTCACTATGGCCTCCTGTCCCCATGATGCCCCCTGTCCCCATGACCTCCTTTCCCCATGACTTCCTGTCCCCATGGCCCCTGGTCACTATGGCTGTCCCTAGGCCTCCTGTCCCCATGATCCCCCTGTCCTCATGGCCTGCTGTCCCCATGACCTGATGTCCCAAAGGCCTCTGGTCCCCATGGCCTCCTGTCCCCGTGGCCTGTGGTTGCCATGGTCTCCTGTCCCCATTGCCCTGGTTACCATGGCCTTCTGTCCGCATGGCTGCCCTGTCTCCAAGGCCCCTTGTTCCCATGGCCTTTTGTTTCTATGGCCTCCTTGTCCCCTAGTCCCTGTCCCCACTCTCTGTCCTTGTCAGCCAGTCTCTAGGTCTAGTGAGAGAAAGGTTCTGAATTGAAACTGGACAGATTCACCTGCTTAATTCTCTTCAGTGGTGTGGATTTATTAGGAAGATTGCTAAATACTTCCTGATATGTTAGGCATCCTGCTTGCAATCTGAAGAGGGTGACAGTAGGGGAGAGAAGTATAAGTTGCAGTCCTCATTTTCAACTTATACCTCAGGACAAGACAAAAGCCCTTTGCCCACTTCTCCATTTCCTATTCCCTTTCAGTGTGCCCCAAGCTCCCTCTGTGCCAACAGGTGCCCCTGGCACTGAGCCACTCCCTGCTATGACCCAGCCTCCCACCCTGCCCATCGGTCACCTCCACCTCACTCTTCCCTGGCGTCTGTACAGATCCTCCACCCACGTACGGTGACACCCTCTCTCTTCTGTGCCCTTGGGAACCACAGGGTGACTCGCTCACATTACCTTGTAACTGACTGTCCCTGGGACTTACCAACCTGGCCTCAGGCCACATCGTATCAAGATTAATGTTCAAATCATGGCCTGACAGCTTGGGCTCAACTGGGGACTCAGCTGCCCCAGCATCCCTGTTAGTTCTCTGAGAGGTTGGCTCCAGAGCCGGGGCTTAGGTCCACGTTCCTCTCCCCTGACCCCTGAGATGCCTCACACTGGCCTCTCTCAGGAAGTGTGTGACCTAGGAGTGTTGGGAGCATTAAGGGGTAAGTTGTTTGCAGAGAATTAAAAAGCAATGATAAAAACTAAAGTCAACTAGAGGTTGGTCTGCTTTCTAGTATCACCCTCCACTGGCAACTCTAAACAATGACAGAGAGCGAGCGCTGCTCCCCACCCCCAGGGTGACCTCTCCCACTGCAGCCCCTGCCCCACTCAAAGCATTTGTCCTAGCCACTTATCCCGCCACCTTATCATAATTGCTGATCTACTTCCCGACATCACCTATTAGACTATATTATTTTAAGGGTAGAGGCTAGATTTTATATTTCTTTTCTTAGGGCTTAGCATAGTCTACAATAGAGGATACATTTAAAAATTTATTGAATTAATAAATTAATAGATTTTCTCAATTTATCAGAATATCAAAAGCAGAAAATTCTTTGTCAGCTAAACAAGTGGTAAGAAGACAGTAGGAATTTATTGAAAATAATCTTGTATTATTCTAAGGTTGCTAGAGTGCCAGCCAATGTTCTATACTTTTATGGTATTGGAAAGGGATTACTGCATGCAAAATATGAATTTGAAGTCCTTCAGGATTCTGATCAACAGCAAGAACTTTATTGACTGCATTCATTACTAAAGTAATGAAAGTGTCAATTCATTACTTTATTGACACATTCATTACTGCATGTGCTAGGGCTTGGTCTGTAAAGTGAAAAAATGGACCTATGTATTTTATTGAGATTTCAACATTGACAGTAGAACTGTTCTGGTGAATACTGAACTTATAAGAAAGTTCAACCTAAGCAGATGTGGAATTTTGCAGACATTCCCAGGATAACGTGACATATTCTCCTCCCTCCTGGTGAAGCTTCAGCTCTATTAATCACGACCGCTTGGACACTTCAACCGCCATACTCTGAGGAGATCTATTGATTTCTAGGTGCCTTTGCAATTCATGACAAAGATCAGAAAATTTTCAGCCATCTGTACAGATTCTATTCATCTCTGTGTGTGTGTGTGTGTCACATGTGTGTACAGAAGAAAGGCTTGCCAAGTTTATCAACCAGAGTCTTTAAAGATCACGTGAAAGTCTTGTTTTCTTTTTAAGGAGAAGCCTCTGGTGTCTGCTGCCTTTGATCTGGGCATGAGACGGCCTTGCCTTTGTGTACAGTGGAGGTGAGTGACCATCCAAATTACACAGATGAACTCACTGAAATTGTGGAGGGCGTAGGAGTTACTTGGTTTAATGATTTACAGCCATGCTTTTGAATATGAAAAGGCCATTTGCTTTGAAAGTCTATCTATGGTTTCCTAGATCAGTGGCAAAGCATGAATCTCAGTTTGTCAATATTACAAATGTGTTCTGGGGCAAGATTTGTTGACTGGGCAAGAAATAAGGGTTATTTTAGTCATGTACACATATCTCTGTCTTTTATCTTCATAAAAGTTGGTGTGAAACAGGATGTGTAGAAAATGTTAAAGAAGTCTTTTTGAAATAGGCTTTGATGTGCAGATTTGGACCTTAACCCAACCCTGGTGTTCATCTTTCTTCTATGGAGTTTTTCCTTCCAGGCTAGAGCTGTAATGTGAACTGCTGGCCCTCACCATGGCAGATGGGGTGAATATTTACACAGTTACACGCGGTTTAGTCACAGGGGTGCCTTTGGAGAGAGACATCCGTAGGTGATTTCATCGCTGTGTGAACACCACAGGGTGCACTTACACAAACCTAGTAGGTAGAGCCTACTATACACTGAGGCTAGGTGGTGTGGCCCATTGCTCCAAGGCTGCAAACCAGTGCAGGACAAGATGGTACTGAGTTCTGCAGGCCATTGTAATACAGTGTTTGTGTGTCTGCACATAGCTAAACATAGAAAAGGTACCACAAAAATATGGTATAAAAGATACAAATGGCAGTGAGTGGTGAGTGAATGTGAAGGCCCAGGACATGATGTGCATCACGGGTTGCCAACCCCAGGGCCAAGGACCAGTACCAGTCTGTGGTCTGTTAGGAACTGGGCTGCACAGCAGGAAGTGAGTGGCGGGTGGGCATCACCGCCTGAGCCCCACCTCCTGTCAGATCAGCTGCAGCATTAGATTCTCATCGGAGCGCAAACCCTATTGTGAACTGCGCATGCGAGGGATCCAGGCTGTGCGCTCCTTATGAGAATCTAACGCCTGATGATCTGAAGTGGAACAGTTTCATCCTGAAATCATCCCCCCCACTGGTCTGTGGAAAAATGGTCTTCCATGAAACCAGTCTCTGGTGCTGAAAATGTTGAAGACTGACCACTGAAGCCCATTGACTCTAGACTTTGTAAACACTGTACACTTGGGCTACACGAAACTTATTTTAAAAACTTTTCCTCCTTAATAAATTAATCTTAGCTTACCATAACTTTTTTACTTTATAAATTTTAATTTTTTTTGAACTTTTTGGCTCTTGCTATAATACTCAGCTTAAAACACAAACACATTGTACAGCTATACAAAAATATTTTCTTTTTCTTTTTTTTTTTTTGAGACAGAATCTCATTCTGTCTCAGGCTGGAGTGCAGTGGGGCCATCTTGGCTTACTGCAACCTCTGCCTCCCGGGTTCGAGCAATTTTCCTGCCTTAGCCTCCCAAGTAGCTGGGACTACAGGTGCCCGCTACCACGCCTGGCTAATTTCTGAATTTTTAGTAGAGATGGGATTTCACCATGTTGGCCAGGCTGGTCTCAAACTATTCACCTCAGGTGATCCACGTGCCTCGCCTCCCAAAGTGCTGGGATTATAGGCATGAGTCACCTCACCCAGCCAATATTTTCTTTATATGCTTCTAGAAGCTCTTTTCTGGTTTTAATTTTTTTTTTCTTTTTAAAGTTTTTTGTTAAAGACACAAACACACACATTAGCCTAGGCCTACACAGGGGCAGGATCGTCAGTATCACTGTTTCCACCTCCACGTCCTGTCCCAGTGGAGCTGCCATCTCCTAGGTTAACAATGTCTTCTGAATACTCCTTGCAGAACCTGCCTGAGGCTACTTTATAGCTACCTTTTATTAGAAGGACACTCTAAAATAACAATAAAAAGTATGGTAAATATGTAAAC
This sequence comes from Alouatta palliata, assembly GCA_004027835.1. Lineage (NCBI taxonomy): Eukaryota > Metazoa > Chordata > Mammalia > Primates > Atelidae > Alouatta > Alouatta palliata. Next base: position 12,666 of record PVKV010004971.1, on the reverse strand, counting down.
CAGTAACATAGCCATTTATTATCGTTATGAAGCATAATGTACTTTACATAATCGTATGTGCTAGACTTTTGTAGGGCTGGCAGTGCAGTAGGTTGGTGTGCACCAGTGTCACCACAGACATGTGAGCAATGGGCCATGACATCAGGACAGCTATGATGTCACTAGGCAAAAGGAATTTCCCAGCTCTATTATAATCTTATGGGACCGCCATCACCCATGCAGTCTGTCACTGGCTGAAATGTCTTTATGCAGCACGTGACTGTATGTCTGTGTGTGTGTGTGTGTGTGTGTGTGTAGGGCGGTGGGTCATGTAGCTGAGGTCCGGTGTCATATAAATGGCCTGAAGTGGCTTGTGGCCAGGCTGGTGAGGCCTGGTGCTAGTTGGGTTCCAAAGGTACTGTGACTGAAGTCTCCATGAGGTTCCACTAAACTGTGTCCACTTAGCTAAGCTGGGAGGGCTTTGTCAGGTCAGGGTTCTCTGAAGGAGGAATCTGAGGGCCTTGGAAGGGGCGAGTGAGGAGCGGGTCTGAGCAGGGCAGGTGCTGCTGCCCCTCGAGCCCCAGGTGGCCCACCTCAGGCTGCAGCAGCTTCAGCTTCCTGAACATCCTCCTTCAGCTTCTGCGAATCCTGCAGGTCGCCTGCATCACAGCTGATGAGAGGCAGTGAGAGATCCCTTCTAAATCTTCTAAATTTCATGTTGAGATGTACTCCCTGTGTAGGGGGTGGGGCCTGGTGGGAGGTGTTCGGGTCGTGGGGACGGATCCCTCATGGCTTGGTTCTGTCCTCACTGCAGTGAGTGAGTTCTCTCAGAGATCTGGTTGTGAAAGTGTGTGCTGCCCCTCACCACTCTCCCTCTCTTGCTCTTGCTCTCAGCATGTGCCTGCTCCCACTTCACCTTCTGCCATGAGTCAAAGCTCCCAGAGGCCTCTTCACAAGCCAGGCAGATGCTGGTGCCGTGCTTGGCAGAACTGCAGAACTTTGAGCCAATTAAACCTCTTCTCTCTATAAAATACCCAGTTTTGGGTATTTCCTTATAGCAATGCAAGAACTGCCTAATACGCATGCCTTCTTATGCTGTTGGTCTCCTCACTTCATGCCCATTGCACTTTCCTGAGGTCTGGCTTTGCTGAATCTCATGGGAGCATCGGATTGGAGGTACTAGACCCACACAGACACATCCTGTTCCCATGAGGGAGGAAGGGCCATTCTCTGCAACAGATCCCTAATCTATACCACTTGAAATAGTTCTGCAGCAGCCTGGAGGGAGCCCTGGCTGAAACACACTTCAACTGCTTTTGAGAAGCAGGATGGTCTGCTCTCCTCTCTCCTAGGGACAATGGCACATGAAGCCAGAGGGCAGGCTTTGTGATGTGAGGAAGTGAGACGCGGTTGTGGTGGTCTTTGAACTGTGCATGCAGTAATAAGAAGACTGTGGGCACATGTCTCCTTTGCGGAAAGTTTGGAAATAGGCAGGCTCTGCTCTTTCTGCAATAGTCACATTGCTGTAAAGCAGAGGAATAAAATCACTTCTTGGCAGCTCCTGATGGGACACAGCCGTGGCCATGGAGCAAGGTGAAAAATGAGGCAGAAGAGCCCAGCTGAAGCCCTAGTGCCATCCACCTACCACTGCAAGCACGTTGACCTTTGACAGCTGGCTTTATCTCTCTACTGCGCAGTGAAGGATCACATTACAGAAATAGCAACGCCTATGCCGCTTGGCTGTTTGGATGATGAAACAACATGATATTTGTTTAAGTACCATGTATTCTACACTGTGTTTCACACCTGTTATTTTTATTAATGTGTCTATTAAAACAGTTAAACTTTGGATTTGCACTTATCCATTTACAAGAACATTATAGAGGGAGAGAAACCTATGAGCTGAAAATCAAATCACTCTCAAAACAGCTCAAGAAAGCAACCATTTGTCTGTACTGTTTGGTGGTGGTGCATGCATGCTTCTGTTCTCTTCCCAGCCAGGCCACACCTGGATGAAACTGTAGCAACAGGAACCTGCAGAAATCTGCAGACAGAAATGGCGTAAAATACATCCATGTGTCCGCAGCAGAGAGCTTCTCCACCTCGGAGTTAAAGAAGCTTCTTTCTCCCAGCCCATTGCCATGGGAGGAAGAATGGGATTTGTTATTTTTAAGTCTTTTAAAAACTAAACTCGACTGGGATCCTGCATGAAAATTTCTACTAGGATATATTTCTTAAAGACTCATTTTCATTGCATTACTGTTTCAAAACAGAATAGTTCATAAACATCTACTGTGCAGCATTGAACACTTCTCATTTTAGAGGTGTCCTGGGAAAAGTTTGACATTTAACAGGGAGGGCTATGATTTGAAGTCTTTAGGTCAGCACCCTGGAGGATGGAATTTTTTTGGTGAATGTATTTGCAGACAGGTCTTGTAAAACTCATTCTTATTCTTAAAGGTCCTCTGACTGTGGTGGGAGCTTTGTCTTTGAGAGTAGGCACAGTGATGTCTAGCTGTCACCACAGTCACAGGATGAGCTAATATGTAAAATGCTGAGAGCAATGAAGAGGAACAGAGGGAAGAGAGAGCACAGATTAGGGCAACGGCTCCAAAGGCTCTGGGAGAGTGGGATTATTACTGAAACACCAGGGGTTTAGTATAGGTCCTGTTGCTTGTCACACAGAAAGCCAATCACTGAAATAAGTATTGCCAGGGAAGGCAGCTTTATTCAGATGCTGCAGCCAAGGAGATGGGTGATCAGTCTCAACTCTGTCTCCTAAACTGACTAAAATTAGGGGTTTACATAGAAGAAATGTAATTACATGTAGGAAAACAGGAATTAGGGAGGGATAAGGAAGAGGAGTTAGTCAACAGGCAGTGGGTGGTGGGTTAGGCAATAAGGACAGGTGAGGGGTCCAGTGTCTCCTTGTCCTGATGCTGTGATCTGGAAAGTTTCAGTTCCTTGATACTATCTGAGAGGCCTGATGGTTTGTTTCCTGAGAAAGGAACTCAGATAAAACAAATGTAACTTTCTCGTTTTAAAACTAGGAGGGCCAATTTCTATGCTTATTCAAAAGAAACCATAAACATCAGTTCTATGGAACAACTGGGATGGTTTCAGGATTAGGGGACAGGGCCTTGTGGGTGCTCCCTGGAGGGGTAAGGTCACCAGGTGAGGGAGGCTGCTGGCACAGACCTATGCTGTGTGTGTGTTCCAGCACTCACCCTCTCAGGACACTACAAGTCCAGATGTGGCTACAGCTGCTCCTCCCAACGGGGGTGGGACCCTCTCCTAACTCTGGTGTGGGGGGTCAGGCAGGTGGACTGATGCCCTCGGGATGGGACATGACTGCAGAGGAATCACCATTTTCCCTTTCAGTTCAGAGCTACCCTAATGGAGAGTTCTTCAGGGACATCACAGTCCTGGTAAACACTGAGGCAGCACTCTAAAGACCCCTATATTTTGCTTATTATAAGTTCTTAGTAAATATTTACCAATCTGATTTGTTTTCTCTGATATAAGAGAACTCATATTTCACTCCTATGACATTCTGGTGCGTTCTAGTTTGTTTTTGAACAAACTAGAATTGAATTTCGAATGCAGATGGTCATCAGGTTCCATGTTTTTCTTTAGTCATTCAAGATACCTTTCACTTTACCATTGTGGACCAATGTACCAAAAGTTCTCTGAAAAGGAATTTGGAGGAAAAGAGACCTTATTTTAGTGAACAGTTTGCAAGCCTGTGAGACATGGCCTTTGGTGTAAAATGAAGGTGCGTTCTAGAGAACAAAGGGAGGGTTTTTTTTTTGAGATGGAGTTTTGCTCTGTCACCCAGGCTGGAGTCAGTGGCATGATCTCGGCTCCCTTCAACCTCCACCTCCCAGGTTCAAGCGATTCTTCTGCCTCAGCCTCCCAGGTAGCTGGAACTACAGATGCCTGCCACCAAGCATGGATAATTTTCATATTTTTAGTAGAGATGGGGTTTCACCATCTTGTCCTAGCTGGTCTTGAACTCATGACTTCATGATCCACCCATCTTGGCATCCCAAAGTGCTGGGATTACAGGCGTGAGTCACTGTGTCCATTGGAGGGTTTGGTTTTATGTTAAATCTTCCCATTGGGGTTTCCAAGCAGGTCTGTTTATGCAAATGAGGCACTCAAACTCACTTAGTTCTGATTGGTCAGTATCGCTGAGCCCTGATTGGTTGATACAACTGAGCCCTGGTTGGTTGATACAACTGAGCCCTGATTGGTTGATTCAGGGAAGCTCTGGTGTCCCAGAGTTGAACAGAGGTGTTGGTTTTAGGGACTCTCAGAGTATGTGTGTGACCTCTCATCCGCAAATAGCTGCACGGCTCTATTTTATATTTAGGCCCAGTCAGCCACTTTGGATTCATCTTCAAGGATTGGCTCTTTTCATGTTCACATTTGTTCGCACCATTTAAAAAACTAGTTCACAAGCTCAGTGTAAAAAGTCAACCCATGGCAACCACTAACCTTTTACTGTATCCATAGTTTTGCCTTTTTCGGAATGTCATATTGTTGGAATCAAACAGTCTGTAACCTTTTCGATTGTCTTATTTCACTTACCAATATGCCTTTAAGTTTCCTCCACATCTTTTCATGGCTTGATAGGGCATTTCTTTTCTTTTTTTTGAGACAGAGTCTCACTCTCACCCAGGCTGGAGTGCCGTGGTGCAATCTCAACTCATGGCAACCTCTGCCTCCTGGGTTCAAGTGATTTTCCTGCCTCAGCCTCCTGAGTAGCTAGGATTACAGGGGTGTGACACCATGTCCAGCTAAATTTTTTTGTATATTTAGTAGATACAGGGTTTCCCCATGTTGGTCAGGCTGGTCTCAAACTCCTGACCTCATGATTTGCCCAGCTCAGCCTCCCAAAGTGCTGGTGTTACAGGTGTGAGCCACCACGCCTGGCCTTGATAGGGCATTTCTTTTTAGTGCTGACTAATATTCCATTGTCTGGCTGTACCAAAGTTTATCCATTCACCTACTGAAGGACATCTTATTTGCTTCCAAGTTGTGGCAATAATGAATAAAGCTGCCCTAAACATCTATGTGCAAGTTTCTATGTGAACATATGTTTGTAATTGTTTTAGGTAAATACCAGGGTGCACCATTGCTGAATCATATGGTAAGACTGTGTTTAGTTTCATAAGAAAGCACAAAACTGTCTTCCAAAGTGGCTATGCCCTTTTGCATTCCCACCAGCAATGGAAGAGAGTTCCTGTTGCTTCACATCCTTGTCAACATTTGGTGTTGTCGTGCTCTAGACGTTGACCATTCTAATAGGTGTGTAGTGGGATCTCACTGCTGTGTTAATTTGTATTTCCTGATGACGTGTGATGTGGATATGCTTATTTGCCATTTGTATCTCTTCTTTTGTGAGGTGTCTCTTCTTGAATGTTTTTAACTCTGGAAAAAAATTTAGTACACCATGAAATTATTTTCTTTTTCTCCAAAACAAAAAACAACCCAAAACAGTATGCAGACCAAAACATAACCCTCCTTTATCCTAGCTCATTACACTCACTCCCAAATACAGAACAGAATATCTGGGAAGGCTGGGTAGGAGAGGTACCTGGGGACCTGAGACGGTTGTTTACTCCCTTTCCTGTGAAACTAAAGCTCTCCTATAGCCTGTAGGGAATGAGGAGAGGGGAAGAAGATTCTGATTCTGTCTCTTTGCATGGGTGCTGGACAAAATCCCACCAAAGGCCACTTCATCTAAGGATCGTTCTTAAAGAGAATTTAGTTCTAGGACTAGTGGTCACTAGAGACAGGTTGATAAGAAGGCACCAGAATAGAGTGGTCAGATACGGATTATCTCATAGTCATTGAGGGCTTACTGTGTGCTCGGCATGTTGGTAAATGCTTCTCATATTTTATCTCATTGGATTCTCACTGCAACCCCACAGAGTAGGCACTGTTCTCTCTCTTTCTTGTGACGTGGCCTGGTCCATGTTGAGTTTAGATGGAGCTGAGCCTGGTATTTGACCTTGCCTAGACTCTTCTGGTCTAGGTCACTCAGACTTGAACAATATGAGTGAACACATTCTTGTTTGGAAGGCATGGCTTTAAGACTATTCAAGGCATGTGGCTCTTAAAGAATAAGTGAAACAACAAGACAGCGTCCCATGCAAGGCAGGCAGCCACCACACAGCTGAACAAATTGCGAGGTTGTATGTGTAGTGGAACCCTTGAGAAAATCCCACCACCATCCTCACATCTGATAATTGAGTCCTATTTGCGGAGATGGTAGCTCACTTTGAAGTGGTTTTGCCATCAAGTTCCTGGGCGGATAAAATATTATCAAAAGATGAATCAGCATTCTTCCTTTCCTCTAGTAAAAACAGAAACCGCGAACTCTTAAATCTCTGTTTATTCCTTCTTTCCCAGGTTGGGGGAGAAGGTGGGAACTTCCTTTAGTCTTACTGTGTGAAGTGATCTGCTCTGACATCTGGCAGTATCTGCAGTAAATTAAACAGCTGGGAATGGTCCTGTCCTGTTTTCTGGATGATATAACACAGGCTAGAAGTCTATGTCCATCAGCTATCAGTCACTGCCTCTGAGACACTGCACGTGCAACTAATTAGCTAGATCAAGAAGTCTCCAAGGCCTAGATTCGGAAACCAAACTCCCCTTGATTACGTGGGCCATATTCCTCATGGCTAGACTTCATTAACCTCTGTTGTGTTCAGCTATGGAGGCCTCTGATCGAGTCAAAATACTTTGCTGCCTAGTTAATGCTGATTTGATTTAGGGTTTTTATTACTTTGTGAAGTCAGTGCTTATCCCTGTGGGTGATAAGACACCAGCAAGGCCCAAGCTGCCAGCATTGGTTTCCCCGCCTCAAAACCAGCGTGCTCTATTTGGGTATTTATTATGGGACTTTGGACTGCAGATGGGTTTGCAAGCGCTCCCTGCTCGGGGAACTTGACCTCAGAGAGAGAATGTGGGCCTGTGTAAACCCCAGGACAGCCACTGAGGAGACACCTAGAGCAAGTTCAGTGTGAGAGGCTGATGCTGTGGTGCTCATTGAGACGGTGGGGTTAGGGCCCTGGCCAACTGAAGGCCTTGCTTTCTGCTGCTCTCCTTCCAGCTTTTCAGCAGCCTCTTCTCAGCTTGCCTGGGTCTCTCTTTTCGTCTGCTTTTTCTGCTCTGCTCTTTCTTGAACTTTCCTGGCCGGTAATTTCTGTGTGCTCTTTTCTTTTTCTCCAGGCAGAACACGTGCTGTGCCACCCTCTGGGAGGAACAGGGCCTGTCCGATGTGGCTCCTGTACTCAGGGCTGTCAGCTGCCCTCTTCCCACCTGTGGACAGGTCCTTCAACAGCTGGAGGGGACATTCTCAGGCCCTGTCACCTCTTTGTAACTCATGATCAAACAGGTTCTGTTAGGATTAGGGAGGCACCCAGCTTTGTGTTATAATTACTAATCCTTTGTTTTCGTAATGTTGGGAGAATTTTTTTTTTTTGTTTGTCTAGATGGGTGATTCTAAATAGCTGCAGAGCCTGTGGCAGTGAGGTTAAATGTCACCCATGACTCATTAGTGCCTCGTGTGTCTGCAGGTGTCAGTCACTGCTGTCTGCAGAGCTGGGATCCTGCAGTGCTTGGCTGTCCTCAGCTCTGGCCACTGTGGTAATGACCTGGTGAGATTTGGAAATTACTGATGGCTGGTCCCACCCCCAAGGCTTTGATTTAATTGGTTTGATGGTGGCCTGGGCATCCAGATTTTAACAGTCTCTCCTGGTGCTTCCTAAACAGCCATGAAGGAAGCCAGTATGAAATCAGGAAAGGCTGGAGGCCAGGAAGGACCAGGGGTCCTAGGCAGCGGCACAAGCTCACATTCCCTTCAGCTGCACTGTTCTCTCAAGTGATCTCACAGAGTCTGGCTTCCCCAGGAGATGGAAATCTTAACCTCCCTCCCTCATTTATTCACTCAGCAAACAGAGTAAGTCTCAGGTGGGGTATTAAGGGCTTAGGGGTAGAGCTCTTAATAAGCGTCAGACATTAGGGAGATCCATGGAGGGGTACACAGAGGCTGCTTTCACAAGACTTATAGGCTGGCATGGGAATGCAGCTTTGTAAACAGGTGATTTCAGCACCCGCCGTGAGTCTCAATAGAGACCACGAATCTGCACAGGGGAAGGAAGCGCTCACTCAGCACACACATGTTAGGGGCAAGTTATAGAATGCTTTTTAGAGTTATAATCCTTATTTAATGGTGAAGAGAGTTGAGGGGTTTGGACCAAGTTGTGTGCTCTTGGTTACCAAGGTCAAAGAGTGACAAGGTGTTGGTTTACCCAAGCTCTATCTCCAGACGGGTTTGAATATGCTTCTGTGTCGTAGCTAAGGAGGTGTCCTGCCATTTGCATTCTGAGAGGTAGGATATTACCTAGAGAATGAAAGCGTTTCCAGCTGCTGCCCCCATGGCTTTGGCACTTACTCTGCACGAGCGTGCTGTGGATGTGGCTTCTGAACGTGACCAGCAGTGTCAGGATCACCCGGAAGCTTGTTGGAACTGTAAATTCGTAGGCCCCACCTGAAAGTTAATGAAATTGGAATCCCTGGGGGTGGGCCCAGGAATCTGTATCTGATGAACTCTTGAGGTGATTCTTATGCCTGCTGATGTTTGAGAAGCCCCACTCGAGGTCACTGGGTCAGATCCCAGGTCACTGGGTGGATGTGGGAAGTTGCACTGTTATTCCCAATTTCCCACCCACTTGAATCCATATCCTCTGCTATGTGACTCTGTAGTTTCTCCCAGCAGAGTAGAAGTATCTGCCCCTTTCCTGACGATGTTGTGCTGAACCAGGTGGACTGTGGGAGGAGGGGACAGTGTGCTGCTGATGTTGAGCTTCGACCTTAGGAGACATTGCATGTCTCTGCTGGCCCCTCTGGGGGCTTCCAACTTCTGCATGAAAAAAAAAATGCTGCAGGTAACTGCTGTCTCCTCCCTATGCCCCAGAATGAACATATGTGGAGCAGAGCCTCCCAGCTGACCTGTGGACCTATAGCCCAGAGCAGAACTACCCTAGCTGACCTGCAGATCTTTGGGCATGAGAATAAACACATAGTGTTGTTTGCCACTGGATGATTTGTTACGCAGCAATAGCTGACTGACCCAGTGGTAGGGATAGGGATTGGTTTTGTGGGCCTAGGCAGACAAGATGCCCAGGGCTAAGGCTATTGACATCAGGAAGCCAGGCCAGCAGCCTAGGTTCAAGGGTCAGAGACTCTGTGTAGTGTGGCCCTTCCACTTGGCCTCATGAGTCCTCAGCAGCTGCTCCTAAGCTCTATGCCTCATTCTCTTGGTATTACCTGTTCAGATCCCTGGGAGAATTTGATTAACGATGTCGTAGATCACAGAAGCCACATTATCTCTCACTCGAATTATTACAAGCGCCAAATAAGAACAACCACTACTGGGTGAACTGATAGCTTAATGGTTTGAGGAATTAAACAAGTTGGCCACAGTAACCCTACTACTTTCTACCTGGTGGAAGGCTTTGCCAGTGGAGCCAGAAAAACTCCTAGAGCTAAGGTACTTCTCTGAGGACAGGGCTTGGCCAGGCAGTGGCTGTCTCTGCCTTTGGAACGCTCCTTCCCCTGTGCTTTCAGGACTGGCTTGTTGAAGCAGTCAGGATAGGGTAGTCTCTGCTGCTGTAAAAAACTGTGACATCGCAGTGGTTACCAGAAACAAGTTTATTCCTTGCTCATACCACAATCCAAGGTGAGTCAGGTGTCTCTCTTAGTGGCTTTTCTCCAGGGATGACTCAGAGATCCATGATGCTTCCAGCTTCCACTCTGCTATCTGAGTGTTCTCTAATCTCAGCTACACAGATGAGAGTGTGGGGACCGTGTACCTGGCTGTAGTGCCCTGGCCAGGCACAGCATCACTCTTGCGGAGTGTGCAGAAAGAGGACTCAGGCACAGCGTCCAAAACCAGCTTTAAGGCAGTGGAGAAAGGTGTTTTTCTGTGTTTGTGGGAAGAGGAAGCAGTGTGGGGAACAGGGCATTGCTTCTGTTTTTCCTGTATTCAAGGTAACGTCATATCTCTTTTATGGGTTTACTAGATGTTTATTTCATGTTTAGCCCTTAAAGGGCAACATTATTTCCAATAAGGTAAGCAATAACCAGGAACTGACTCAAGAGATGAATAAAAACTGGGTTTGATCAAGGAGTAAGGAGAGGAATGGACAGTTCCTTGCAGTTACAAACCCTGCTGGGGAGGACGTTGAGTGAGAAATATTTGTGGATAGGGACAGATTTGTATGCAAATCATGGAGATTATTGTTGCAAAAGATGTCATAATTATGAGTTAAATGGCAGGAAAGAGCTCCAGTGTGGCTCATCATTGTTAGCAGTTTGCATTGCTTTATTTCTCTTCATCTTGGCGTTTCAGATTGTTAGATGTTGAAGGAGGCTTAGAGATTATTAAATCGAAATCATTTCATGCTAAATGCAGGGAACCGAGGTACAGTGTAGAGGAATACAGCGAGCCTGTGGTTGCCTGACCACCAATCTGGTACCTTCTTCGCCACCTGCTCTGGGATTCTGCTGGGACCTCAGATTTTCTACCAGTGCAAGGAGGGTTCCTGCCAATTGTGTCCCAGGGCATTGTTGAGCCTAAGGCCTTGTGCTTCCTTCTGATTTTGAGTCACTGGATGGAAACAAACCTAGGAAAAGTAGGTGGTGGTGTTTGATGCCTCCTCACCCCCCCACCCCGCCACAACGGTCACATGAGAAAACTCTTCTGAGGCTGCCATGTGACCCCAGCGGAAGCAACATGAATGCTTCCAATAACAGCCTTGGGGAAGAGCACACTGCCAAGGTTTCTTTGTGTCCTTTTCAGGGTGTTTGATGAGCTTCCTTTGCTTTCCATATAGCTTTCCAGGAATAGGCAGATGTGCTTCTCACCACAGAGCTATTAATACCCCAAGACAAGCACTTAAAGGAAAACATCCACTGGGGTTTAGCCGTGAAGTTGGGTGGCGGTTGGTAGAGACAGGAGGGAGAGAGCAAGAGCAGGTGTGGGAGTTCATTTCAATGAAGGAAAATACAACAGGAGAGGAATCCAGGGCTGCTCTGCTGTGTTTCTAGAGTTCACATGAATTTAATTTTCTGTGGCCCACCAGGTGATATTAAACATAGCTTTCTTGTATTAGCTGATAATTAGGAAGAGTGTTGGCGATAATTAGCAGCAATTTGCCAATCGCTGGGAGCCAGCTGGCCCTACCTCCCTGCTGCTAATTTAGCAGAGTGGCCTTCTGCTCTGGGCAGGCCTTTACAGTAAGGTGCTATTTTAGAAAGATGGTCGAGGACAATTCCACAGTGGAAAAATCTCTGGTTGTATGAGCATCTGAGTTTGAATTAAAGGTAGGCTTATTTCATCTGGAAAGCTTAATTAAAAAAGTAAAAAATGTCCTTTCTTCTACAACTGAAAACTTCAACATGAGGAAGAAAAGGGACTTATTTCTTCTTCCTTCTTCTCCTTCTTTTAAGGCTAGTAAGTTTCAGGTTTTGGAAGCTAGTCTTTGGTTTTTTTTTTTTTTTTTGAGACAGAGTCTCGCTCTGTCTCCAGGTGCCAGACTGGAGTACAGTGGCGCGATCTCGGCTCACTGCAACCTCTGCCTCCTGGGTTCAAGCAATTCTCCTGCCTCAGCCTCCTGAGTAGCTGGGATTACAGGCGCGCGCCACCACGCCCAGCTAATTTTTTGTATTTTTAGTAGAGATGGGGTTTCACTATGTTGGCCAAGATGGTCTTGATCTCCCGACCTCGTGATCCGCCCGCCTTGGCCTCCCAAAGTGCTGGGATTACAGGCATGAGCCACCGCGCCTGGCTAGTCTTTGGTTTTATACTAAATGAAACCGTTAACTCATCAGATGAATTTATTTTAAATGGAATCTGTTACACCCACATAGCAGACACGTGCCCTATTTTTGCATGTGTTTGGGCTTTAAGTCCATAAAGCTGGACAAGGGAGGGATGTGTGAACATTGGGAAAGGCTGGGAGTTCGGTGGCTGGGGAAGGCTGTGCCACAGAAGCTTAGATACACGTGTGTGCCGTGAGCTGGAGCCAGTCAGGGCTCGGAGCTGGGGAGTGGGGACCACAAAGAATGCAGAGGGGGCCTGGCCCACCCTACAGGGTACATCCACATTTCTGAGAAACGCTATGCCAGGGGAACATTAAGAATGAGGGAGCATATTTTCAGAGGTTGCCTTGGGCATGTGGGGAGGTGAGGCAACAAAGACTGAGAGATGTCAGCCAACCAAAAAGGGGAGTCACCTCCCAGAAATACACTTGCTGCAGTATTTTAGAGGCAAGGTAGAATAGATGCCCAAAGTAAAGATAATCCCAGATTGGAGTACATCCAGGCTGAGCAATACCGTGTAGAGCAGGGGTCCCCGCCCCCTCCCCCCACACCACGGGCCATGAACTGGTACCAGTGTGTGGCCTGTTAGGAACCAAGCTGCACAGCAGGAGGAGAGCGAGGGAAGCTTCATCTGTATTTACAGCTGCTCCCAGCCCCTCGAATTGCTGCCTGAGCTCCACTTCCTGTCAGATCATTGGCAGCATTAGATTCTCACATGAGCATGAACCCTATTGTGAACTGCAAATGCAAGGGATCTAGGTTGTGCCCTTTTCTTTTTTTTTTTTTTGG
>PVKV010004970.1:89858-121165 GCA_004027835.1 Alouatta palliata | reverse complement strand
GGAGGAGGAGGAGGAGGAGGAGGAGGAGGAGGAGGAGGAGGAGAATCGATACTTGTGCATGGAAAAAGTAAAAATGACACGGCAAAAGTGATGGAAACACTCAATGGAATATCAGCTCAAGGTTCTTACTATTGAAATACTTTTTTTATGGGTAGGTTTTGAGGGATGACACCTAAATTCACACTCTGTATCATCCATGTTACTCTGTAGGTAAATAATTATCTATGGAATGAGTCAATGAATTAATAAATGACTGAAGGAGGTGAAAATTCGAAGAGATTGGTTTGGCAGCATGACTCAGTGGTACTGTCTTCACAGACATCTTCTTCATTATCATCATCATCACCATGGTTTCCTAGGCTTCTGCCATTTCCCAAGGGCTCATCTTTGGCGTCACTGAGTTGGTAGAAAGAGCGAGGCTAGGGTTCTAGTGGGCCCCTTCTGTCATTCTCTGAGCCTCACCTCCTTCAATGATAAAAGGAAATCATGTGTTCACAGTCATTGTCACCAGACTTGGCCCATCAAGCGCTCAATAAATACTAAACCTCAGACACCATTTTATCATTCTGGAAATCTGCTTTTGTCTGTGCTTCAGAACCCTTCCCCAGTAAGCCTTTGAGGGTTAAGTTTGCACTGGACTTGTGGAAGGTAGGAAAATATCTTCCCTGGAACTCTTGGTCAAAGGTAGTAACTGGGCAGAAAAAAACACCTTCTATCTCAATAGTGTGGTCCAATCTATTATGGAAAATTCCAAAACATCATTTGAAACATGAGGGGTCTTTTGCCTGTAAAGCTCTAGAATTCTAATAAGATGTGAAATCTATTTTAAAAGACAACATTAAACATTTAAGACAAGACCCATCCTTTATAATGAAGAATGAACAGGGGAATTCAGTCAATTCAATTTACTCTGTATTTAATGAACTTCTATTGAGAGAAGAGTGGTTCAAGGAAAGTTAAAAAAAAAAAAAAAAAAAAAAAAAGACCATGTTTCCTTGGAGTTTCTATCAAGAACTAGTGAAAGGGACTTCTAAGGTGAGTTAGATTTAATTCCAGCAGCTGCAGCAGTGGATGGCCTGGTAACTCACCAGCAGATCATGGTTTGGGGATGTAACTCAGTAGCCTCATTTTCTAAACCCCAGGTCTCTGGGTCAACCACTAGAGTCTCCACACAAATTCCAAGCAGCAACCGTACCCACCCCTGAGATTCTGAGTGGATAGAGAAAATACAGGAAGCAAGGTATGTGTGAGGCTCACCGAGACAGAATTCATTCTCCTTTAATCACTTATTGAGCACCTACTGTTTTCCAGGCACTGGTCTAGGGTTGATACCAGGGAGTACAGCAGTGAGTGGGCGAGGACAAAATTATTGTTTTCATGGAGTTTAGAATTTACTGGGGAAGCCACATAAGTAGGTAAAATACATGCCATTTTCAATATCTAAAAATGCCAAAGAGCAAAAGCAGTGAATGGAGGAGGGATAGGAAGTGTTTGCAGGTGTCATGCAATTCTATATAGGTAGACAGGGAAGGGTGATAGGCTAGGTAATGGTCCCCAAAGGTGGCCATGTCTTAATCCCTGGACATGTGGGTGTGTCACTTCATGTGGCAAAAAGGACCCTGCAGATTTTGGGATGGGGGATCACCCAGGATTATCAAGATAGGAACTAAAAGCCATCAGCAGGGTCCTTTTGCATAAGTGAGGAAAGAGGGTTAATGGGGGCAAAGGCAGTGATGTGACGATGGAAGCAGAGCCTGGAGAGAGGTGGCCACAGGCAAAGAATGCCGGCAGCCCGCAGATGCTGCTGGGACAGCCTCCAGAAACAGTAGCTCAGCCAACACCTTGACTTTATTCCTTTAAGACAGTGTGGCGATACCTCAAGGATCTAGAAATAGAAATACCATTACTGGGTATATACTCAAAGGATTATAAATTGTTCTATTATAAATACATGCACACATATGTTCATTACGGCACTGTTTACAATAGCAAAGACCTGGAACTAACCCAAATGCCCATCAGTGATAGACTGGACAAAGAAAATGCAGCACATATATATCATGAAATACTACGCAGCCATAAAAAAGGATGAGTTCATGTCGTTTTTAGGAACATAGATGAATCTGGAAACCATCATTCTCAGCAAACTGACACAAGAACAGAAAATCGATCACTGCATGTTCTCACTCACAGGCAGGTGTTGAACAATGAGAACACAGGGACACAGGGAGGGGAGCATTACGCACAGGGGTCAGTTCGGGGGGGCTAAAGGAGGGACACCAGGGGGTGGGGACTGGGAGGAATAACAAGGGGAGACATGCTAGTTACAAGTAACAGTGGAATGGAGGAAGCTAACCAGCTTGCCAAGTAGGTACCTATGCAACAATCCTGCATGATCAGCACACATACCCCAGAACCTAAACTACAATAAAAACAAGTGAACCCACACAGTTCAAATCTGTGTTGTTCAAAGGTCAGCTGTATTTATGTCTCCTTAATTTCTTTCAGCAATGCATCTGTAGTTGTTTCGTACGAGTCTTTCACCTCCTTAATTCCTAAATATTTTATTCTTTTTGATGCTATTGTAAATGGGCTTTAAAAAATTCTTTTCAGATTGTTTGTTGCTGAAATAAAGGGAATACAACTGATAAAATTTTAAAAAAGACCCTTCAACTTCTAACATCCAGAACTGCAAGAGAATAAATTTGTCATTTTAAGCCACCAAATGTGTGAGAATTTCTTACAATAGGAACAGAAAACTCACAGGAGGGCTCACTGAGAAGGTGCAATTTGAGTAAATGTCTTATGAAGCAAAAACGTGAGCCGGATAGCGGCAAAGAGCTTAAGCGAAACCATGCCTGGTGGGCAAGGAGCAGCCCAGGAGCCAGTGTGAGGAAAAGAAGAGCTTGGGTCTCATAGCATTGCTTTTTTATTTGTATAAGTTTAAAGGGTGCAAGTGCAGTTTTGTTAGATGGATGCATTGTGTTATAGTGAAGTCTGGGCTCTCAGTATAACTATCACCTGAGTAGGTACCCTCTCAGTAATTACTCATCTCCCTCACCTTTCCAGCCTCCAGTGTTTACTATTCCACACTCTAAGTCCAAATAGTGTGCACATTATTTAGCTCCCACTTATTATTATTACTGTTATTTTGAGACAGAGTTTCTCTCTTGTTGCCTAGGCTGGAGTGCAATGGTGCGATCTTGGCTCACTGCAACCTCCGCATCCCAGGTACAAGTGATTCTCCTGTCTCAGTCTCCCAGGTAGCTTGGATTACAGGCATGTGCCACAATACCCGGCTAATTTTTTTGTATTTAGTAGAGACAGGGTTTCACCATGTTAGGCTGATCCAGAACTCCTGACCTCAGGTGATCCACCCTCCTCGGCCTCCCAAAGTGCTGGAATTATGGGCATGAGCCACGTGCCTGGCCTAGCTCCCACTTACAAGTGATGTTTGCTTTTCTGTTTCCAAGTTATTTCACTTAAGATAATGGCCTCTATCTCCACTGGGGTTGCTGCAAGACACGATTTCATTTTTTTATGGCTGAATAGTATCCCATGGTGTCCATGTGTCACACTGTCTTTATTGAATCATCCATTGATGGACACTTAGATTGACTGAATATCTTTGTTATTAATAGAGCTGCAATAAACATGTTAGTACAAGTGTCTTTTTGATATAAAGATTTCTTTTCTTTTAGGTGGATTCCCAGTAGGATTGCTGGATCAAATGGTAGTTTTATTTTTCGTTCTTTGAGAAATCCTCATACTGTTTTCCAAAGAACGTGTACTTATTTACATTTCCACCAACAATGTATAATTGTTCCCTTTTCTCTGCATCCTTGACAACATCTATGATTTTTTGTCTTTTTAATAATGGTCATTTTGACTGGTGTAAGATGATATCTCACTGTGGCTTTAATTTGCATAGCTTTGATCATTAGTGATGCTGAGCAGTTTTCATGTGCTTGTTGGCTACCTGTATATCTTCTTTTGAAAAATGTCTATTCATGTCCTTTGCCCATTTTTAATTGGGTTATTTTATTTTCTATAGAGTTGTTTGAGTTCCTTATAAATTCTGGATATTAGTCCCCTGTTGGATGATGCATAGTTTGCAAATACTTTCTCCCATTCTGCGGGTTGTATGTTTACTTTTTTAATTTTTTTTTTTTTTGCTTGCAGAAGCTTTTTAGATTAATTAAGTCCCATTTGCCTATTTTTGTTTTTGTTGCTTGTACTTTTGAGGTACAAGTCTATGGGGAATATAATTGACATGAATAAACTGAACATATGTAAAGTGTACAATTTGATTTGTTTTGACCTATGCATGCACCAGTGAAACCTTCATTGCACTCAAGAGAATGCAAACATCTAATACCCACCTCACCACAAGTTCCTCTGTGATTCTTAGTAATCCCTTCCATCTCTCCATGCATCCCTCTGTCTAGGCAACCACTGATCCTTTTTCTGTCACTATCGATTAGTTTGCATTCTTTTACACTTTTACATAACAGGAGTATCATGACATGCACTCTCCTTTCATTTGGCTTCTTTAACTCAGAATAATTACTTTGAGATTCATCCAAGTTGTTTCATGTATCATTATTCATTCCTTTTTATAGCCAAGTGATATTTCACTATATGAATGCATCTCAGTTTCTTTATTCAATCACCTATTCATAGGCATTTGAGTTGTTTCCAAGTTTTGGCTATTACAAATAAAACATCCATGACAATATGTGCATAAAGACATATTCTTCTTTTCTTGGTAAGTACCTATGGATGGAATAGCTGAATCTTATAGTAGATGTATGGCTAACTATTTAAGAAACTGACAAACTTTTTCCGGAAGTGGTTGTATTCTTTTATAAAAGTGTTAAGGGAATTGCTCCATGTTTCAAAAATTTTAAAAGCCTATTGTTGTATTGTTAACCACAACTTTTTCATCTTCCCAAACTGAAATTCTGTAAGTATTAAATAATAACTTCCCATTTCTCCCTCTTCCTGGCCCCTGGCAACTATACTTCTACTTTCTGTTTCTAAGACTTTGACTACTTCATGTAGGTAGAATTATACAGTATTTATCTTTTTGCCACTGGCTTATTTCACTTAGCATAATGTTTTCATCCAGGCTTTCACAAGTGTGATACTGGCATAAAGACATTCTATTTGTCTGTGTTTATGCCAGTATCACACTATGAATCCAGGATTCATCCAGGCTGTCACAAGTGTCAGAATTTCCTTCCTTTCTAAAAGGTAAATGATATTCTATTGTCTGTATACACCACATTTTGTTCATTCGTCTGTCTGTAGATATTTGTGTTGTTATCATCTTTTGGCTACTGTAAATAATGCAATTGTGAACACTGGTGCCCAGGTATCTGTTTGAAGTCCTATTTTAAATTCTTCTGGGTGTATGCCAAGAAATGGAATTGCTGGATTGCATGCTAATTCTATGTTTCACTTTTTGAGGAACTGCCAAACTGCTTTCCACAGTGGCTGCACCATTTTACATTTTCACCAGCAATACACAAGAGTTCTCATTTCTCCGCATCCTCACTAATGCTTGTTATTTTCAGTTTCTTTTCTTTTTTTTAATCATCATGGGCATCCTAATGGTGCAAACTGGTATCTTCTTGTGGTTCTGATTTGCATTTCTTTAATGGCCAGTGAGGATGAGCATCTGCTCGTGTGCTTATTGGCCATCTGTATATCTTCTTTGGAGAAACGTTTATTCAAGTCATTGTTCATTTATGAATTATGTATTTTTGTGTTGTCATTAAATTTTAGGAATTCTTTGTATATTCTCAATATTAATCCCCATCAGATATACGATGTGCAAATATTTTCTTCCATCTGTGGATTGCTTTTTCATTTTGTAGTGTCCTTTTACGCACAAAAGTTTTAAATTTTGATGAGATCCAATATACCTATTTATTGGTTTTGTTGCCTGTGCAACAACATGTAGCTATGAAATCATTGCCAAATCAGACTTTCCCTGTTTAGCTATTATATTTGGTTCTTTTATCTAATTTTAGGTAAATTTCATATGTGGTATAAAGTAAGTGTCCAGCTTCATTTTTTTTCCATGTGGATTATTCAGTTTTCTTAGCACCATTTGCTGAAAAGACTGTACTTTCCCCCATGGAATGAATGGTCTTGATAGAAAATTATTTGAAATGTTGAATACATGCAAGGCTTTGTATGTGGGATCTCTATTCTATTTGTCTGTCTTTATGTCAGTATCACACTATTTTGATTACTGTAGTTTTGCAGTCAGTTTTGAAACCAAGACATGTGAAACTCCCAACTTTGTTCTTTTTTAAGGTTATTTGAGTTATTTGGGGTTCCTTGAGATTTCATATACATTTTAGGATGAGTTTTTCTGTTTCTGTAAGGAAATGTCACTGGAATTTTGATAGAGATTACATTGAATCTGTACATCACTTTGGTTAGTATTGACACAATAGTAATATTATGTCTTCTGATCCATAAACAGATTTTTTCCCTTTATTTCTTTCTTTAATTTCTTTGTAGATTTTTTGTAGTATTCAGTATTTTATTCTTTTTGATGCTATTATAGGAATTCTTTTCTTAATTTTCTTTTCAGTTTATTCATTGTTAGTACATAGAAATACAACTAATTTTAGTGATTTTGTATCCTATAACTTTGCTGAATTTATGATTTCTAATAGCTTATTTTTTTGTGGAATATATAGGGTTTTCTCCATGTAAGATAATGCCTTTTAAGAACAGAGATAACTTATTTATTCCTTTCCAATTTCAAGGCCTTTCATTGCTTTTCCTTCTCCAGTTGGTCTGGTTTTAACAACAAATACCATGTTAAATAGAGTGACAAAGGTGAATGTCTTTGTTTTACTTCTGATTTTTTTGGGAAAAGCTTTCAGTCTTTCACCACTGAGTATGATGTTAGCTGTGGGTTTTTAATATATGTCTTTATTATGTTGTATAAGTTGCCTTGTATTACTATTTTGTTAAGTGTTTTTTTTTTTTATCATGAAAGGGTGTTGAACATTGCCAAATGCTTTTTCTGCATCAATTGAGATGACCATGTGCTTTTTCCCCTTCATTCTATTAATGTGTTGTATCACACTGACTGATTTTCATATGTTGAATTGTCTTTGCATTCCAAAAATAAATCCCACTTGACAATGGCATAAAATCTTTTTGATATGTTCCATATCCATTTTAATTTTAGTCATTGTAATAGATGTATAGTGGTATCACACTGTAGTTTCCATTTATGTTTTTCTAATGACCTCTTAGGTGAACATGTTTTCATATGCTTATTAACCAGTTTTATACCTTCTTTGGCGAATTGTCTGTTAAATTTTTTTGTCAATTTAAAAAATTGAGTTGTTTGTTTCTTTATTGGTGAGTATTGAGAGTTCTTTGCATATTCTGAACAATATACTTTGAAAATATTTGCCCCAGTCTTTGATTGCCTTTTCATTTTCACAACTGAATTTTAAAGAGCAAAAATTTCCTATTTTGATCATATATTAATGAATGTTATTTTATGGAATATATTTTGATATATCTGAGAAACATTTGCCTAGCTTAAAATTTTTCAAAAAGTTTCTTTTATGTTTCTCCTGGATGTTTTATAATTGTAGGCTTTAAATTTAGGTTTATAACTCATTCTGAGATTTTTTTCTTGTGTATAGTGAATGGTTTGGATATTTTTTTTTTTGCATGTGAATGCCTAGTTGTTCCACCATCATTTGTTGAAAAGTCTATCATTTTCTCTACTAAATTTTCTTGTCAAAAATAAGTTGCTCACATATATGTGGATCTATTTCTGGATTCTATTCTTTTCCATTGATCTACTAGTGTATCTATGATATTGTTATATAATACAAACATATACTTGGTCTCTGCCACCCGGTTCCTGGCACAGAGCTCCCCAAATCCTGGTAGATGGGGTGCTAAAAAAAAAAACCTTTCGTTTTCACATTTGAGCTTTGACTCCAGTTTCTTACACAGACTCAAAAACTTTGTGATTTCCTGAGTGAAAGTAGCATCTGACACACTGCTCCTAAATCCCTTAGGATTTCCTGGGTGATAGGAGCACCTTTTGTTATAATGAGACCACTCTTGGTGTTACCTGCACCTTGGGTTTTTGTAATCTCCTAGGTTAGAAATCAAGAGCAATCACCAGACATAGCTGTAAAGAGAAACTTTTATTTGGCTTATGCATAAGGGAGCCATCATCACAAAAGAAGGGTGGGCTGCTCCATGAAGGTAGTATATAGGTTAGCTTTGAGGGTTTTTCTATAGGGAAGGGTTTCATTAGGGCATGTGTAAGGGTTTTTTGTTTTGTTTTCTTTTGTTTTTGTTTTTAGTGCTCGCTCAGTGGTTCAATGTGCTTCTTTATACATTGCATGTAGCACTAGCATTTTCTACCTCCACACCTGGATGTGATTTTTAGCATTAAAATGAGGAAGGAGTAACTATAAGTTGAAGTTTAAGTATAACTGCATATGTGGGGCCTCAGGAAAGTCCCTAGCCCCCTAAAGCAGGAACGTGTGGCTAACAACTTCTTGGATCTTTTGTTGCTGATTGGCTGGAAGTTAGGTAAGCTACAGCTTGAGTAAGGAGCTTTTGTTCTTTTTCTTTTTTTTTTTTGAGACGGAGTTTAGCTCTTGTTACCCAGGCTGGCGTGCAATGGCACGACCTCGGCTCACCGCAACCTCCGCCTCCTGGGTTCAAACAATTCTCCTGCCTCAGCCTCCCGAGCAGCTGGGACTACAGGCACGTGCCACCATGCCCAGCTAATTTTTGTATTTTTAGTAGAGATGGGGTTTCACCATGTTGACCAGGATGGTCTCGATCTCTTGACCTTGTGATCCACCCGCCTCGGCCTCCCTTCTTTAAACAACATCAAAATAGGAAACTAACAAGCCTGCCTGTATCATTGGTGGGCTCAAGATGAGGACTACAGGATAGCCTGAGTCTAGAAG
Source organism: Alouatta palliata (assembly GCA_004027835.1). Taxonomy (NCBI): domain Eukaryota; kingdom Metazoa; phylum Chordata; class Mammalia; order Primates; family Atelidae; genus Alouatta; species Alouatta palliata. Next base: position 112,181 of record PVKV010004970.1, on the reverse strand, counting down.
TTTGAGGCTGCAATGAGCAGAGATACTGCCACTGCACTCCAGCCTGGGCAATAGTGGGAGATCCTGTCTCAGGGAAAAAAACAAAACAAAACAAAACAAAACAAAACAAAACAAAACAAAACAAAACAAAACAACAACAACAAAAGTCCAGGAAACAAAACAACAAAAAACTCCCACAGTTTTCTTGCCTATTCTAGATATGTTGCAATTCCAAATGAATTTTAGAATCAGTTCATTTGTTTATACAAAACAGGTCTACTGGGATTACAGCTTGGATTACATTGAATTTACAGAACAAATTGAAGAGAATTGTTGTCTTAGCAACATTGAGCCATCCAACCCATGACTATGGTGTGTCTGTGTATACTTCTGGTCTTCTTTAATATCTTCCAGAAATATTTTGCAGTATTTGGCATTCATGCCTTTACTTCCTTTAGTTCTTCTGTCATATTTATCCCTGAATATATTATATTTTATACTATATCTCATCTATGTTGTTAAAATTACAAACATTGTATTTTATAACATCCCCTTTTATCCTCATATTATCTGCAGAATCTGTAGTGTTGACACTTCTTTCATTCCTGATACCAGCAATTGATGTCTTCTTTTTTTTTTCCTGATCAGAAGATAGAGATATGTTTGTCAACTTCATTGATCTTAATCAGCTTTTGGTTTTATTGATTTTTTTCCTCATCGCTTCCTGTTTCTTTGTTTAATTGATTTCCTCTGATATTTAGTATTTTATTTTTTTTCTGCTTAGTTTGTGTGTTTTCTCTTTTTTTTGCTAGTTTCAAAATTGAACACCAAAGTCATTAATTTGAGACCTTTCGTCATTTATAATATAGACATTTAGCACTATATATTTGCCTTAGTGACAATTCTATGTTGTACATTTATTTATGTTTATGTCAAAATACTTTTCTAATTTTTTGATTTCTTTTTTAAGCCATGGGTTACTGAGAAATTTGCTGTTAAGTCTGCAAGTATTTGGGGGATAATCCAGATATCTTACTGTAATTGATGTCAAATTCAATTCCACTATGGTCAGAAAACATACTTTATATGACTTGAATCCTTTTAAGTTTACTGAAAATTCTTTATGACCAGGGTATTGTTTCTTCACAAGTTTCTTGCCTTGTAAAGAATGTGTATTCTGGTCTGGTTGGGTGGTATGTTCTCTAAAGTCAATTAGATTAAGTTGCTTTATAATGTTATTCATGTGTGCTGTATATTCATTGTCTATTTTTCTACTAATCTCTGAAAGAAAGGTATTAAAACTTTCTTTCTCTCTCTTTTTTTTTTTTTTTTTTTTGAGATGGAGTCTCACTCTGTCACCAGGCTGGAGTGCAGTGGCGTGATCTTGGCTCACTGCAACCTCTGCTTCCCAGATTCAAGCGATTCTCCTGCCTCAGCCTCCCGAGTAGCTGGGACTACAGGCACGTGCCACCACGCCCAGCTAATTTTTGTATTTTTAGTAGAGATGGGGTTTCACTGTATTGGCCAGGATGGTCTCCCTCTCTTGACTACATGATCTGTCCACCTTAGCTTCCCACACCTGCTGGGATTACAGGTGTGAGACATCGTGCCAAGCTTAAAGCTTTCAACTATAATTATGGATGTTTCTATTTCCTTTTGTAATTTTATACGGTTTTACTTTATGTATTTTGAATTCATAGTTTTAGGTACATAACTATTTAGATTTATTATATACTTTGGCTATTTTATCACTATGAAATTATCTTCAGCTATACTTTGCCATGGAATCTACTCTATATAATACTAAAAGAGCTACTCAAGTTTTGATTTTGGTTTTGCTTTTACCTTTAACCTACTTGTGTATTTATATTTAAAGCATGTTTTTTGTAACCAGCTATTCTGCTTTGCAATCCAGTCTGACAGTTTCTGCTTTTGACTTGGGTTATTTGAACAATTTACATTTAATATAATTAGTGATATGGTTAAATTTGGTTTTCTGTTTGGTTTTTATTTATCCTATCTTTTCCTTTCTTCATGTTTCTTCTTTTTTGCCTACTTTAAAAATTATTTGAGCATTATTTATGATTTTATTTGCTGGTTTATTAACTATAACTCTTCATTTTATTATTGAATTGATTGTTTTATTTATTTTATACATTTTTAACTGAACAGAGCATATCTTCACATACCTACCTTTGTCTTACATGTTGTAATGGTATGATAAATAAAAATAATTGTACCATATAATAATAGTATATAATAAAGTGGGATATAATAGCATAATAGTTCTTTAATAAATGGTATGATAACAGTAAATCCAATAAATGAACAATAATATGCATCTTTGTCTTATAACTTTTGACTTAAATGTTATACACTTCATGTATGATGGAATAAATTACAGCAATATATTTCCATTTCTCTTACCTCTGCCATTGTGATATTACTCATCCTGTCCTTATGCATATGTTATAAACCCCAAGTGAATTGTTATTATGTTCATTCATACAATCAATTAATTTTAAAGAGATTTAAAGAAGAAAAATATTTTGTGTTTTTACTCATGTAGTTACCATTTCTCTTGTATTTTTTTTTTTTTTTTTTAGATTTACATCCTCCCTCCATCTCCTTTTCCATCTCCATCTGGTATCATTCACCTTTTGCCTAGAGGAATTCCTTCAACATTTCTTGTAGTATGATAAATTGTTTGAATTAGTCTTAATTTTCACTTTATTTTTAACATTGTTTCTGGGTGCAGAATTGCAGGTCAATAGAGTTTTTTTAGTGCTTTAAAGATGTTGTTTCATGTTCTTTTTGCTAATATTGCTCCCAGTGAAAAAGCAGCTGTTATCCTTAAATTTGCTCCTTTATTTATAATGTGGATTTTTTCTCCTCTGTCTGCTTTAAGATCTTTATTTAATACTGGATTTGAACAATGTGAGTATGGTGAGCCTTGGTGTATTTTTTTTCATGTTTCTCATGTTTGGAGTTTATTGAATTTCTTAGATTTGTATATTTATATTTTAAAATACATTTGGAAATTTAGAAACAACTATTATTTTAAATATTTTTTTCTCTGCCACGCCCTCATCAGGGACTGGATTCAAATGCATGCTACTTTGCTTGAAGTAGTCTCACATTTTGCAAGTGCTCCTTTAAATGTTCGTTCTCTATGTGTTTCATTTTGGATCATTTCTATAGCTGTGTTTAAAGTTCAGTAATATTTTTCTACACTAATCATCCTTTAAATCCCATTTAATATATTTATTATCCCAGACATTTTTGTTTTAATTTCTAAATTTTGATTTGGTTAGTTTTTTGTATTTTCCATATTCCTACTTACTATTTTAATAATGATAGCTAAATAAGTGTCCTTACCTGGAAGTTCTATTTGTGCAAGTTCTGCTGCAGTTTGTTTGGTCAATTATTCTCTTCATTATGGGTAATGTCTTCTTGCTTCTTTGTATGCCTGGAAATATTTGTTTAGATGATAGACATTGTACATTTTGTCTTGTTGGGTGTCTGATGTGATTATTTAAAAAAATATTATTGAACTTTATTCTGGAAAGCAATTTCTTAGAAATTGTTTGTCTGTTTTAGGACTTAATTCTACAACTTGTTAGGTATGTCAGGGGCTATACTCCATCTGTTGCTTTTTATTTCTTACTACCAAGGCAAGCCTTTCTTGAGTAGTCTACCCAATGAGCCACAAATTATGAGTTTTTCCACTTACTGGAGCCAGTAGGAATAGACACTATTAACAGACACATATGAGACCTAGATTCTCTTCTATTATACTTTCAGGTGTTCCCCCACACCCTGAGGTAGTTTCTCTACATGAAGTGCTCAGTATTACTCTGATGAGTGAATAGTGAAGAGGAGCCTCTGCAGATCTCTAAGCTTCTGCCTGTGGATGCTCTACTCTTTTGTACACTGTATTGTAAATCAACTGCTTTTATCTCCCTGGACTCTCAGTTCTATTTTTGCAACTTAGGGACATCAGCAAGGTCTGCCTGGGTCAGTCCTTATCTGAAAATTCTCTCAAGCCATCAGTTGGGGATTCACAGGGCTCACCTAGTTTGTTTCTATCTCTGAGAGATGGCTGTCCTTCATTGTTTGATACTCAGTGGTTTGAAAACCTACGTTTACTATATTTTGTCTGTTTCTTGTTGCAGGTGGGAAGTGGGAAGATAAATCAGATCCCTGCTACCCCTTCAGCAGAAGTTAAAGTCATACATGGTATCCCTAATAACATTCTTAGTTAACATGAATGTGTTATGTGTTTTCCGTGTATAAATAAGTGAGCTTAGAGATTCATATTAGCAAGTCATTCAGCTCCATGATAGCTCTCCAAGGCAGGCATTAGCTCGCTCCAACGCCCACCATCTGTACGATGCTGGGCGCATTATTTTACCTCTGGGTTTTTTAATCTACAAAATGGTGTTTATGATAAATAATAATTTCCACAAATTGTTGAGAAAATTAAGTGAGATAAAAATAGAGCACTTAGCTCATCACTTTAAATATAGAAAACACTCAGTATGAGGAAATCAAGCATAGTGAAGTTAAGTAACTTGCTAAAAGTCTCACAGTTGTTGAATGTCAGAGCTTGGGTGGGAATAAGCATCATCGAACCCAGGAATGCTGTAGTGTCTCTCCAGGGAATAATGGATGTGCCTTCCCAGAGGAAGGGAGGTCACTTAGCTGGCTACACTGGCAACCTAGGGAAATGAAGGCATGGTCTTAGCTGTAGAGGGAACATTGGTAGAGAGTTGATGGAATAAGCTGGAGAGACACCTCCCAGCATGTGTCCTCTGGAACACTAGTGTCTAGTGAGCCTGATAAAGGGTTCTGATGCCATAGGCTTTAATAAATTGTGTGATGTTTCACAATGAGACTTTATAGTGTCCATGGCAGAGTAAAGGTTCTAACAAATCTGTAGTAGAAAAACGTCTTAATTGAATTTAATCTTAACATTCTGTAGAATTGACCATTCTTAATGTCCTAGACTTAAAATAAATCCTATGTAGAAACTAAAGTTTGATGGTTTGATGATGGCTTGGTTATGGAGTGACAAGGTTTGATAACTATGGTAAAGATTAGAAATGTTATGTGTATATAAAAATACTACATATATTAGAAATACTATATATAAGGCTCCTGAATACTATATATAAAAGAAGTATATATTTATTTAATCTACCAAATGGTGATCATGATAATATATATTAATATATATTATATATATAGTATACATATTTCTTATATATACATATAAGAAATACTATGTGTGTGTGTGTGTGTGTGTGTGTGTGTATAGCTCCTGAATTGTACATGGCTCACACTAGTTGCTCTATAAATTAAGGAATTATTTTATACATAGATGGAAAGTGCACTAGTTTAAGACCTTTGATGTCATACAGAATTGAATTCAAATCTTGTCAATTATGATCTATGTGAACTCAGTGTTTCACTTAATCTCACTGTGCCTCAGTTCCCTCAAATACAAAAGAGGTATAATCCCTCTGATAGAATATATAATTTGTGAATTTACTAAGCAATTCTGCAGTAAAAATCAATCCTGCACCATAGTGTTTTGCAGAAAGGCTGGCTTCTGTTAATTCCTTTCCTCTGTCTCTGTCTGCGCTCTGAGGTAGGTCTGGATAGACTTCTTTGTCCTTTAGAAGCTTATCATGAACACAGCAGATTGCACTGGCCCTTCCTTGGTGCATGCAGGTGTGGAAGCCACTTCCTGGTTTGTCTAGGACATGTTCAACCTTGGCCCCAGTGACTCAGATGTATTTGGGCCTCATTGCATTTAGCAAGTTAATTGTTCATTAAGAGAAAGGGACATTCACAGAGCTGGCCTGACATCTTGATAAAATACCCAGTGACTTTCAGGGTTTGATTTATGAGCACAGGCTCGGCTCCTTGCAGGCTTGTGTCAGGAGGAGCTGGAGCGATAAGCACACATTTGTCTCTGGGCCTTGATGAATGACAGGGGAACGTGGTACCGTAAAGGCAACAAAGCCACCCCATGGGCAGATGATGGTCTCGGGGTGCATTGGGAAAGCCGGAGCAAACAGGATTAGAAGTTAGAATTTTAATTATCATACAAATTAGAAGGGGATTAATCAGCTCATATTTTATGACATGACGTGGTGTGGAGCACTGCCAGTTAAGTTTTATGGCAAATCTTTGATTAATTGAGACACAGCATGAAGGTATAAAATCCAGACTCCAGCCACATGTCAATCTCTCCCTTTCCTTCCAAGGTTAGAAGCCAGTGTAAGAGAGAGACGGCTGCTGAGGACACACAGCCATACGTGCAAACGCAGTCTCACAGCTTGTTCTCCACAAGAGGTTTGTTTGTCTTCTCATATTTTCTCAATGTGGACAAGAACCTTCTGTCTCCCGCACCTCCTTTTCATTTGGGATTTTTTGACTTCTATTCTTTAGGGGAGAGGCCCCTAGGTGAGTTGTTACCCAACTCTTGGCAGTCATTCCAGGACTTGAGAGTCACTGCAAATCCTTGCTCAGAACTCCATGCCCATGGGTTCATCCTTGCATACTTTCCCAGGCCCCAGACCAAGTTAAAACTTGGCAGCTGAAGCATGGTTTTCACAAAGTCAGCACAACAAGCTATGCTTCCAAGTCTGAGAGGGCTGGGCCACTCCAGGCAGAGCAAAAGCTTCCGAGACAGAAATGGGAAGCTAACCAGGACTGCCCAGGAGCCGTGACAGAGTCTTGTCACTCTGTTGCTGCAAACAAAGAGGCGTTCAGAGTTTGTAGGCTGCTGTTTCAGGTAGGAGTCTCATGGAGAACTTGAGAGGGAGGACTGTGTGTGTGGCCAAGGTAAGTCTCAGACGGAAGGCATGTGCTAACAGGGCAGCTAACAGACCTGTGGAATGTCACATGTCTTGCCGATTTACCCTTCACTACAATTTCAATTCAGTTCTTTTAGTTGTTTAAGGAAATCTGCAGTTATCTGATTTCTCAGCCAATCCTGTAGGTTCTATCATAAAAACAAGTGGAAGAACCACCTACTCACCACTTCTATTTAGACCACGTTGCTCCACCCACTGCTACCTTCTCCTGGGTCCTGGGTTACTGCAGTAATGTCCTCCTGGGCCCACATCTTCCATCCCTGTCCACTTAGGTCTATTCTCAACACACCTGCCAGAATGAGCCTGTTCAAATATAAATCAAATCATGTCCCCACTCTGCTCAGCCCTCTGACGACAGTGTCTCACTTCAAAATAAAAGTCAGTCTGTGTGGTGCCCTGCAAGGCAATGCCATCTGGCCCTGGTGACTTCTTGGGCCTCACTTCCCACAGCTTTCCTTTTCGCACTTCATGCAGCCCCATGGCATTTGCTCTTGCTGGGTCCCCTGGCAGGAATTGTCTTCCTTCTGGTAGCCATGTGGCCCAGCTCCCTTGGCTTGCTCTATTTTTGGCCATTGTTCAAATGCTCCCTGTGGTGCTTAACTTGATGTGTTAACTTGGCTGGGCCATGGTACCCAGATATTTGGTGAAACATTGTTCTAGATGTTTCTGAGAAGGTGCATTTTAGATGTGATCAATGTTTAAATCAATAGGCTTAAGGTAAAATAGATCACCCTCCATAATACAGGTGGGCCTCATGCAATCAGGTAAAGGTCTTAAGGAAACAAAGACTGACTTCCTCCCAAAAAGAGTGAGGTTGCTCTGCTTTCAGACCCAAAACGCAACATGAATTCTCTGCGTCAGGACTGGCTTGTCTGGTCACCCTATCTACAACAGGAGCTCCCTTCAGCAGACTCAGCGTAGCCCATGGCATACAGATGTTCTGGTGAATATTCAGTATCTGGTTTGTGGCCTAGGGGATAGGTACACCAATTTTTGGTGCTTACTGATTCCCATGATGTAAATGCTTTCACTGTAGTCAATTTTAAGCTACCAAGGGGATGACACAACTGCCTTGAAAAATTCCTGAAAATAAAGCAATTGGCTTTTCCAAGCCAGTGTGAGCTGGCTCTGGCATACTCTGTTTATAATCCTTGTCTGTTCTGTTTTTCCCTTTGGTTTCAATTCTTGACATACTGTATATTTCATTTATATACCATATATATTAGAGGTCTTCCCATTGCAATACAATTTCATGCGGGCAGTGATTTTTTGACACTTTGTTTATTGCTGGTACAGTATCCACTATAGGGCCTAGCACAAGTAGGTGCTCTATACAATTTTGCTGAATGAGGGTGTTAATGAAAGATGGGCGTCTGTTCCTTATCAGATATTGACAAGTTTGGGGATACAGAGAATAAGACAATGTTCTTGATCTTGACCTGTATCCAGAGGCAAAGACAGCCTTTGCAATACAATGAAAGAGCAATTAAACAGAGGTTATTCCTGGTAGATGTTAGAACATAGAAAAGTCATTGAAACAAAATTTAAATATCAGAGTTGATTAATTCTTATGTACATGGGGATGTAATTGGGTAACTATTAATAGTATTTGACCAAGGGTCCCTGGACGGTCCAACTTCTAATACTCTTTTTCTTGGTTAAATTTTAGGAATATACGTAGGACATGATAGTGTTTCCTAACCCACTGAGTGTGTCTAAATCCTCATTATGCATGATCACTACGCTGAAGCACATAGCTTAGTTTAGCTTCTACCAGCCACAATATCCACTTTACCAACCAGTCAACCCTGGAGCCAGAAGCAATAAAAAAGCCTTATGTAAGCCTTAATGCTTGAGAATGAAGTAAAGCAAGAGTGAGTTACTGGTAACTGCCAATGGGGCACCTTCAGTTCCTGTTCAGACTGATGTCATGGGTGGCAGGGATGGTAGAAAAGGCCATAACAGAGCATGCCTTTATTTATTTATTTATTATTTTTTAGAAAATTTTTTTTTTGTAGAGATAGGCTTCTACTACATTGCCCTTAAGTGATCCTCCCACCTTTGCTTCCCAAAGTGGTTACAGGTGTGAGCCACCGTGCCCAGCCACAGCATGCCTTTTAAAACAAAGTGATTATATTTACTGGTAAACAGGGTCCCAAAGGAACGTGATGCCACTAGATTATCGTTTCCTTCATTATGGAGAAGAGTAAGGAGAGGGTAAGGAGAAGAGTCATGGCTTTCCTCCCCTCTGCATGTTGCTAGCGACTTAAGGCGCAATTTATCTCAATGACAGATGCATTTTAAAACATGGCAGCATGAAGGAAATGAACGTGTATTGGCAATGCTAGGTTACTCTGCTGGATTCCCCACACACAGTTATAGACCAGCAGTTTTGTTGATGGAACTCCTGGAATCCTCTAAAATGTGCTCATAGCCTATGTGGTAACTTGGACCAGAACACAGCAATTCCTTGGGTGAATTTCCCGAGTTTCTTTCACGTTCTGCATGTGCTGAGCATCTTCTTATTCTGAGAGGCTCAACTAAACGGACTAACCAGACTCCTCTTGTTGGACTTCTGGTTGGGCTGGGCCAATGTGGAGCCCCTGTAGCTCAGAGGGGGGCAGAGGGTGCAGTCAGGACTACTGCAGGTGTCTCTCATGCAATGAGAAGAGATCCTCTCACTGCCTGATGCTTGCCTGTCGTGCAAAGTTTTCAGCAGTTTCCTAAAGACAACGATGGAGGTGTCCTTCTTCAGAGAAAAATTGTCTTTGCTGCTTTCAAATCTTGTGGACACCACAGTGGGGACTACTTAGGCCAAAGGTGCAGCTGTGACTCCTCGGCAGCCTCAGGTCACACTTTTCCAGAGTGAAAACGTGTGAGGCCAGAACTTCTCAGGACTTCTTCTTTCACGTTCTTTTACTTTTTCTCTTCTGCTCTTCCCAAGACAGTTTCTCAACACTTCTTGGGGTTCGGGGAGCAGGGTGTGGGGGGAAATTTGTTATGCAACCACCATGAGATAAAGCCTGCAAACTTAAAATGTCATCTCTAAGATTTTCCACGTTGGAATGGGGCATGCCCTCAGGGTGAACTGAGCCTGAGCATTTGGTATTGGCAAATTTCCATGGGAATTTGGACTCTGAAAAATGAAGAATAGCAGACAGACTGGGAGCAGGGTCAAAACGCCAGCATGCAGAACGACCAATATGGGGTCCTAGGCTTTTTTCCAACTCCACTGTTTGGCTTACTTTCTTGCTTAAAGGCTCTAATTTAAAACAATGATAATGGGAGTTTTCCCATCTTCAAATTTGAAATGCTTTTTCATGTGATTTTTCTCCCCCATATTGATCGAGCATTTTGATTTGTGTGTGTGTGCAAGAAAGTTGTTTTAAATGACCTAGCCTCATTACTGGAAGCTGGAAGCACATGAGATTTTTCTGGTTGAAAAATATCACTCTAATTATTTCAGAAGAGATTCGACAGCAACTTTTTGAATGGGAGGAATTGAGAAGGAAGGCAGTGGAATCTAGGGGTAATTTTTGCAAAGGGTTATGCAATTTAGCTTTACGCCCTCCTCCTTTCTCCAATGAGAGGATCTGCAAGAAGGAGGTCCCCCTTTAGGGAGTGTTTCAAAGGCAGGGGGCCACAACATCCAGGCAGAATAGCCTAGTCTTTGCAATACAAATTTCCTTAGGAGATCCAGGGATGTTTGAGTTTAAAGAATTAGGTACAGATAAAAATAGCAATGAGATAACATCCTCACCTATAAATTAGAAAATGTTTTTAAAAAACCAACTCCTCCATTCTATTGTGACGAGACAGGCATGCTCACTTGTTAGAAAAGAATTTGACAACATGAATACCACCTAAAAGATAATTATACCTTTTGGTCAATAATTTAACTTCTAGGAAAAGTATCCTAAGTAAAAGCTAAAAGTGCAGAAGAAAGTGCTGTGCATGAAGATTCATTTATTCAATAAACATTTATTGAGGGCTTACTATGTGGCAGATATTTTCCTGAATGCTAGGAATTCAACAGTGAATTGAGAACAAAAGCCTTGTATGTAGGCAAGTGCTCCTACCAGTAGGAACAGGGACTAGTCAACAAGCAAACAAGGAATTAAGAAGATTACATATTATTAAGAGTGCCTCAAAGTCATCTGTTTCTGGCCAAAATGAAGCAAGCCTATTGCAGCTTATTTTTACAGTGATCACAAAAAACACACTGGACAAAATATAAAAAGTCAAGGACTCTGAAAAATGGAGAATAACAAACAGACTGGGAGCAAGGTCAAAACGCCAGCATGCAGAATGACCACTATGGTGGCCCAGGCTTTTTCCTTATCTTTTCTTCTTCTTCTTTTTTTTTTTTTTTTTTTAACACTAGCTTTGGACCAAGGGCAGGTCAAAACAGGAAACTGTAGACCACAGAGCAGGCACAATAAGCAAAACCTCAAAGAGAATCTGTCTCGGGACACAGGACAGGTAAAAAGCCTCCTCACCATATGACACAAGGAGTGTGGAGAGAATCCCCAAGAGGTTTTTCCCTGTTTTTTTCTCTCCTGCCCCTGCCCCGAGGCTGGTCCCGGTTACATCATGTGCTATCAGAGAGTCAAGCACTCAAGTCCCTGAGAGGAAAGCAGGACCAGGAAAGGAGGGTTTCACAAAGCAGGTGTGGGGTACCCTCATGGATTTTTCTCTTCCTTTCTCTCCACAGTGATGTAGAACAGCACAGGGGGTTAAAGAGTACAATTCTCAAGGGAAAATACAATCAACAGAGGCCCATTCCAACATGATCCAGATGGCACTACTACAACAGCGATCCATGAGGAAAGGGTGAATATTTTGGAAACAGGTGGAAATATAGGACTTTTTTGGGGAAAAAGAGAAATTACAAAGACAGAAGCCATTGTGAATTTTAGGATTGCAATATGTGATAACTGAAATTTAAAAAAAATTATTGAGTTGACTCAGCTGGATGGAAATGACAGAAGGAAAAATCAGTGATGCTGAAAACAGAGGAATCAAAATGATCCAGTCTGAAGAACAGAGAGTAAAGAAGTCACAAATAAAATAAACAGAGCTCCAGAGACCTTCAGAACATTACGAAGAGGTCAAAAATCTGTGTCATTAGAATCTCTAAAATATACAGTGCAGTGCTAAAAAATATTATATAATGGCTGAAAACTTCCTAGGTTTGGTGAAAAATGTAAACGTATAAATTCAAGAATCTCTGTAAAATCCAAATAGGCTAAATGCAAAGAATTTCATTCCATAGAAGAGTAAAGTTTGACCTCTACCGCAGACCATACACAAAACTTAACACAAAATGATCACAGACCTGCATGTAAGAGTTAAACTGTAAGACCCTTGAAAGAAAACATAGGCATCAATATTCAGAATCTTGGGTTAGGTAGTTTCTTAGATATAACAAAAAAGGCACAAGCAACAAAAGGAAAAACAGGTAAACTAGATATCGTCAAAACAAACAACGGTATTGTCTCAGGGAACATCATCAAGAAAGAGAGAAGACAACCCACAGAATGATAGAAAATATTTCAAATCATATGTTTAATACTGGACTTGTATCCAACATATGTAAAGAACTATTATAGTTGAATAATTAAAGACAAATAACCTAATTTTTAAAGATGGAGAAATGGTCTGAACAGACAGTTCTATAAAGAAGAGATGTAAATGGTCAAGAAGCACATAAAAAGATGCTCCATATCATTAGTGATGTGCAAATCAAAAGCACAGTGAGATGCCAGTTGCACCCACTAGGGCGGCAGTCATCAAACGGACAGAGAACTAGCAGGAGATGATGAGGATGTGGAGAAACAGAAACCGTCTACTGCTGGTGTGAATGTAAAATCTACATGCTTCCTCTCACCTGGGATTCTCTCGCAGTCTCCATCCCGGGGGCCTGTTTCCCATCAACAAAATAGCTGGTGTTGGGGAAGACCCCACCCTGGGAGCCCAGGGAGTCCGATTCCACCGCTAGCCAGCCCTTGTCTGAGCTGTAATTTTGGTCATTCGACCTCTCTGACTGTACTTTGCTCTTTTGGCAGGATTGGGGATTGAGCCCAGGGCTACCCACATGTCTCCTTTACGTGCCCAGCCCTCCCATTCCAGCTCCCCCACCTGTGACCCCCTTTGCTTTCTCCACAGTGTGCAAGGTCGCACTTGCTGGAGGTTTCTCCACAGTTGTGAAAGCTGCCCAGAGAATGCTGACCCTCCCTTGCGGGACCTTCCTTCTCTGGTGTGGAGCTCACCCTTAGTGCCTCACTGAGCTGTGGGTGAGGGCTGAGTGTGGGCACATAGCTTGCCCACAGGCACTAATTTCTAATCCTTCCTTCTCTTGTGGTACAGGACAGCGACTAGCAAGTCCTTCTGGTGAAGTTTCCTGACAAAACTGTGCAAAGGCCACAGGCGGGATCAGATGCACGTCGCATGGTCACCCTCCAGGTGGAACGCAGGAGAGCCCTTCCCTGCCATCAGAGATGCTGAGGATAGAGAGATTCTGCTTTCTGAAGTCCCCCGAGCTTCCTGTGGTTCTCTGCGTGTTGATTGCAGATGAACAGGGATCTGACTGGCTGAGGCCATCTCTTCTGGGCCAGAGCTTCATCATGGCACGGTGAGCTTTATGCTCAGTATAATCACAATTGTACCATGAAAACTCCTTCAATGCCAGAGTCCATGGCCATCCGAACAGACTGTCTGCCCTCACGAGAATTGATTGTTGCTTTCCAGTTCAGGCAGCCCAAAGGAAACCGGAATGTGGACTAGCAATTTCCCCACATTGTGTTCCTTCTTAAATCACACAAGACCACTTCCAGATGCTAACATCGCTGCTCTTGAGGGACTTCTGTGTTCCATTTGAGTCTATCAAGAGCACTGCTTAGTGTTTTTGTTGTTAAAAGGCCCCGACAGCCTGTGGCGTCTCCATCATGCCTCTACATTCCTGCTCCTGTACTCTCAGCCTCCCAGGCACCATTCCCCCAGTGCTCTCAACACCAGCTGCAGAGGACACTGTAGCTTCGTCAGTTACCAAGGCTGACCACATTCATTCCTGCCGTGCTCTTCATTGCTCAGTCCCTGCCTCTGAGTTCCTGGCTTTGATTTTGCCTCTAAAGCTTTAGGTTTTGGAGACTTACATAGACATCCTTCCTTGGTCCTGGACTTCACTTGTAATATTGCACACGCTCCTGGCTTCAGCGCCTTGCCTCCCCCTCCTACTCTTCTCCAGCCTCGGTCAGAAGCTGGTCTTCTCTAGGAAATTATGCCCTTTTGTAAAATGACGATACCAGAGTGAGAATAACTGCTTTGCTCTTGCTGTGTGAGTGAGCCTGTGGGGGATGGGCTTGTCATCAAGTTCTGCTGCTTGTGGCTAGGTCTTTTTTGCTCCCTGCCTTCTTACTTGCATTCCTCTTTCAATGCTGTGGAGATGACTTAGGTGGGCACAGGAGAAGGGAGCTCTGTATTTGTTTGGGTCAGTTAGGGGGTTGCGTGTCATACATGCTGTCAACGGGCTGCCGTTCCTGTTGTCTAATGCAGAGGCATCCAGGGGTTCTCCAAGCTTGCCACATTTAGAAGCTAGAAACTGATTAGTCCGGACTCTTTTCAGTTATAAGTGAAGAAAACCCAACTTGGATGAGCAAAGGAAGAAGACATTGACTTGTTACTGAGAAGTCCACAGAGAGGCTTCACTTCAGGCCTGACTCAATCCAGGGACCCAAGATAATGCCCTCTGGCCTCTCTGGCTTTTCTCACCCTGCATTTCCCTGTTTCTTAGCTCTGAGCTGCTTTTTTTCTCATTCTACAGATGGTCTCTTCCAGCCATTGTGAGGCAGGGGCATGGCTGCCTGCTTTCCCAGATTTGTTTTCCCCAGTCTTTCCAATCCATTAAAAATATTTCTGTGATTGGTCCTGCCTGCATTACATATCTATCCTGGAGCTATCACTGTGCGCAAGAGAATGTGGTGTCTAGACCTGGGTCAATAGGCCACTGTTATGACCATGGGGAGGGACCTAGAACCCAAAGAAGAGGGATGGAGAAACAGCGTGCCAGGATGCCAGCGCCACAGCAGCAACAGCGTCTCAGACGGCAGCCATGTGTGTGGGACAACCCAGCCTGTGGGGGAGGGTGGGGGAAGTAGGTGGCCGTAGAGAACAGGCATTCTTCACTCAAGGTGGGAAGCCTTCTGCTTACCGGGGGGCCTTTCTTACTCATTTCTTTGGTTAATAAAAGGACGAGTTTCTATGTGATCTCAGTCACCCATGCTCTTTGTCTCTGCAGGACTCAAATGCTCCAGAAAAAGGAATTATTTTTCCATAGCCCCTAGGGATCCCATCTGGCCATACTATCTATCGCCTTGGCTGCAGCAGAAGAAGAAACATTAGCCACTCAGTTGTAAGGTGAGTAGTCACACTTACTGACATTTTACATGATCTGTCAGCATCATTAGCACCTTCATTAAGACAGGGAACTGGGCACATAGTTTTCCTTAATATAGGATATAAACAGACTTAACATCTGTGATTTTAAAAACGGCCTTGTGTTTAAGGAGTTTGCAATTATACACATCAGCTACTCCAAAGAAATGCAAGAAACAGTAAGGTAGTTGGCTTCGAGCAGAAAAAACACAATCACATTTGTCCAGCGTGCCAGGAAACCATTCCATTTGAATCTCAACATGAATTCACAGATGGTCTGCTAGCCTGGTGCATTCATTAGAGGTGTGATTTTCCACAAGGGCTCCCACTGCACTGTGCCATTGCTTAAGTGGTTTCTTCCTCATCCCGACTAAAAAGACAAAAACATAAAGACCCTCAAAAATTACCTGTCATAGAACTATCTCTGGCTTACAGAAAAAAAGACGTTCTTTTGCTATGATTAAGATACTCATTGGTTTATATTAAGCCATATATAGATAATTTTTTGCCTTTTGAAAAAAGCCAAGTTGCTTCCCAGTGTTGATACTTGATTGAATTCAAAGCCCTACCATGCGTCACCAGAACACGTCGTCAAGGAAAAGCAACAGGCGCTGTGCAGACCAGAGGCTTGACAACAGGCAACCCATAACTCATATTTTATGCAGCTCTCATGTTAGTTAGCAAATGTGTCTATTTCTTCCTTTTCTCTCTGTTAATCTCTCACTAATAAACAATCTCGATGTATCAGACAATAAAGAGAATGCATCTTATAAATGCATCAGTTTGCATTAGCTGTCATCCAGAAACCTGAATTCCAGAGTAAATAACATGGGTAGAGTCAGCACAGAGAGCTTGGGGACTGCTGGTTTATGGCACATTCTGTGTGTGTGTGTGTGTGTGTGTGTGTGTGTGTGATAATTTCTAACAAGACATTAACATGGCTAATAGAGCTGTCAGTGACTAGATCATATAATAGCTCACTGTCATCTTTGCTGCAAGGGAGTCAGAAAGGGTCCTGTGCCATTACATTGAGAGAGCCCATCCTAGTGATTGCGTTCATATGATAAGACACTGATGTCATGGACAATTTTGATGGACAATGGCTTGGTAGAAAGTCCTTGTCTGTCTTTCTCTCTCATTTTCAGTGAGTCACAATGGAAATATTAAGCCAAATTTTAACACAAACTTTGCCAGCTTGTGTTATTTTTGAAACAAAGAAGTTAGGAAGATTAGCAGGTGCTGATAGTTAAATTGGAAATCCTTTGAAGCTGGACATATCTCTTGGTATCCTACCTGAAAATTACATTCTTGGTGATCTGAGCTCAGGATAGCTGCCCATCCTCAGAATAGGTGGTTGGAGGAAAATGATGTCTTCGAGAAAGTCTCGAGACATGTCCATTAATCTGAGAATGAAAGACAAAATGTCAGGAACTTGAAAAACATTCATTTTGAACATTAGGGGCACTAATAGGGGCCTGGAATTGCTCTCATTACTTGCTGCCCCGTGCTGAAGGTTATAAACCAAGCGAGGTGAAGTGGTAGATGTGTCTGCAGAGGCAGGTGTAGGACCAGGAGTCAGGAGACCTGTGTTCCTGCCTTGGCAATGCTGCTCCACCCAGGAGATTTTGCATGAAAACAAACTTACTTCTCTGGCTTCATGTTCCTCCCCTGGAAAAATGAAGCTAATAATAGCTGATCTTCTTGGCTCAGAGAAATTGCAGAAGGCCTGAGAAGTGATAGTTGTTACTAGAGTGATTTATATAGCAAAAAGGGTTTGGAAAGTACAAATCCACAGGCTAATGAAATCATGGGTGTTAGAGAGAATCATTTGGAAATGTAGGAACCATAACAGCTACCCAGCTTGTTCACTTACCTGGGCTTCTGAGCATCTACCCCATCCATGTCCTGGCTTTCCCACATCCCGTTTCACTTACAGCCTCCTTTAGGGAAAGGCGCTTGAGTCAGTGTTTGTAGACTGGTCGCCTTCGAGTTACACATCTACAAACTAGAGGCAGCAATCACTTGTTAGACGTATTTTTAAAATAAAAATAAAAGGACCCCTCCCCCAAATCAAACAAATAAACAGTAAAAAATCTCTCTCTCTCAAAAACGTACTTACTTCCGGGATATTAACAGACCCAGTGAGATAAGATGTGCTGAGTCCCCAGCACATACTAAGTGTGGGATAAATGCTGTGCACATCAGCTGGCTGTAAACAGGACAAAACATGTGTACATTGCACAGAAGCCAGGAAACTCTTCTCATTATTTCAGTGGTCTCCTCGCCGCTGAAATTTACATTCTCCCTCCATTCCTCCCTCCTTCCAGAGCTGCTGAAAGGGCCATTTGGAATGTCTCTGTGGGGGACCTTTTTCTGATCTGGTCTCTCTGTCCCCAGATTGCCTTCCTGAAGTGGAGGAGGGCCTGGTGATTCGTTGCCAGATTCTGGTCAGTGGAGGTCAGAGCATGATCCAGCAGGCCCACCTGGTGAAACAGGAAGTTTTCCCTCACCCCTTTGCAGGTAGGAACTGTAGTGCATGGGCTCTGGAACTAGCCAGCCACTTCAGTGCCTGCAAGGGTGGACTCCACTGGTTCAGTCCTGTTGGGTTCCACCCCTCCCAGGAGGGAGCATGCAGGTGAGCAGGTGCAGGAGCTGGGATGAGTGTTTTTGAGAGCTGGCAGGAGCAAAACTCTGTGCAGTCCCCACAGCAGTGTCTAGAGGGTGGTGCCCATGACCCCCAAAGCCCCAGAAGAAGTGTTACAGTGAGCACTCTTAGCTTTGTCACCTGCTGACAGCTTAAGTAGCTTAAGTGTTAACAGTTCAATGGACCCTCTGCCTTCTTGCATGAGGCAGTTGCCCTCCACGAATGAGGGCAGAGGGTCAATGTGACAGCCTCTAGCATCCATACCCGTGGCACTCGCGCTCTTGTTCAGCATCCAGGAAAAATCAGGTTGCATGAACGAATCGAAGGGAGGTGAATATAGAGGATTTTATTGCTGATGAAGGGGGTTCTCAGCAGGAAGGGGAGCTGGAAAGGGTATGGAGCAGGAAGATAATCTTCCCCCAGAGTCTGGCTGTTCCTGGCTGGACTGCTCTCTGAGGCAATGCTGTCAAGCCATCCCTCTAAAGTCAAGCTGCTTCTCTCTGATGTCCATCTGTAGTCACTGATGTCCCACTACTTCACCTCTTCTCCTCTCTCCTCTCTCTGTCAGTGGAGCCTGGGTTTTTTATGGGCACAGGATTGAGGGGTGGGGCGGGCCATAGGTGGTTTTGGAAAAGGCAACATTTGAGCAGGAAAACAGGAATGCATGTTCTCACTTTGGGCTGATGTTCCAGGCTTGAGGGTGGGGTCCTCACTGGGAGTCACCCTATTCTGACCAGAATTTCCCTGCCTCCTATCCCAATCACCAGGGTTTGCTCCACAACTGGCTGTGATTTCAGAGGACACACAAGCCTAAAAACAGCTAAGCTGCGATTAGAGGGAGCCTTCTAGTCTCCAGCAACCAGGTTCAGAAGGTGCACACTGGGATGGGTGCTCTGCCGGAGTCTCTATGTGGGAGAATATTGTCAGGGCTATATTCTCCCTGAGGACAGCATGGGGACCAGCAGCCAAGTCCTGAGATGGGACTGTGCCTTCAGTCACCCAGTTACCTTAGAGAAGGCTGAGGTGTATATGTGTGTGGGTGTGTGCACAAGTGCAAGTTTGATGTGTTACATGTGTGAATGCGTCTGTGTGTGTACATGTGTGCTTGTGTGTGGGTTTTGTACATGTTTGTATTTTAGAAGGGTGTCAGAGCTTCCTTGCTCTAGAGGACTGTCTGGGTCACTAAGTAGCTTCCTTCTCATTTCTAGGAGAATGCTCACTGAAGAACCAAGTCAGTGACGTGGAAGATCAGGGAGAGGCAGTGTTTCCAGTCTCAGAGGAAAGAGTGAGGGAGAAACAGAGGGACTCAGAGGCCAGATCCAGGATATCTAGCATATGGATAGCAAGAGCTTCAGAAGGGAAAGAAGGAAGAGATGGGGAAAAGGCAATGAGTAAACAAATAATAGAGGAAATTTTCACTGATCTGAAGGGAAAACGGGAAAATCAGCGAGATCAAGACATATAAATATATTTATTTTTTCTCATCTGCACCATTGGAATGCACACCTGAGGTCATAGGTGATGTTACCCTCAGATTCAAACTTAACGCCTCATTGGTCTCCATTACAAAAGAGGACTGATGATGAAGGAGCCAGGAACAAGTAAAGAGAGAAAATTGTCTAAAAAAAAACGCTGAATTAACTAAAAACGAAGAAATAATGGTAAATACTTCTGCAATCTTCACAGAAAAATTAATAGTTAAAAAGAATAAATCAAACTTGTTTTATTTATTTTTAAGGACTAAAAAAAGAAGACTCTCACAAGATCAATTAAGAACAAAAAGAAATTAGAAATAAGAAAAAAAGACAAACCATGGACATAGAAGAACAAAATTATGAGAATATTTTTGTCTTAGCAAAAAAAGAGAAAATGAATGGTGTCTTAGAAAAATGCAGAGCATTGAAGATTCAAAAATAAATAGAAATTTTTAATAAGGCAGTTACCAGTGAAGAATTTGGAATAACAACTAGCAGGATACCATTAAGCAGGGATTGCATCAAAATGTTTTTAAAGTTGTTCACCTAACCTTTAAATTACATATGATTCCAGTGATATTTATATGATATGATAGTTGTTCTCAGCATGTGATCCTAGAGGCAAAAATGTCAATTTTTGAACCCCACCTTGGAACTCCTGCTGAATCAGAAACCCTGGAGATGGGACCAAGCAAGCCCTCCAGGTGGGAATACACACTAAGTTTAAGAGACACTGCTACCCTGATCATAGAATAGGTTTAAGAGGACCCTGTGGGGGAGGGTTGCATTGTTTTGTTATCTACCGATCTATCTATCTATTTATCTATCTATCATCTATCTATCATCTATCTATCTGTCTCTCTATCTATCAATCATCTATCTAGCTAGCTATCATCCATCTGTCATCCATCTTAGGTCTATAGATTGTGCAAGTTTCTGAATTGCCGGAAGATATTTTTAGATTTAAAGATGAATAGGTGTTAAATTTTATCAAGCACATTTCCTGAATGTGATAAAATAAATTTCATAAATTTTCTTCTTTATTCTGGTAATACGATTGATTTTTACATGTTAAATGTTGCAGTCTTTCCTTAAACCTTGTTTGATTATGATGCATTATACTTTAGGATACCGTTGGCTGGGCATGGTGGCTCATGCTTGTAATCCTAGCGTTTTGGGAGGTCAAGACAGGAGGATCACTTGAGCCCAGGAGGTCAGGATCAGCCTGGGCAACATGATGAAACCCTGCCTCTACAAAAAATACAAAAATTAGTAGGGTGTGGTGGTGCATGCCTGTAGTCCCAGCTATTTGAGAGGCTGAGGTGGGAGGATTGCTTGATGCTTGTGCTCAGGAGGTTGAGGATGTGATGAGCTGTGATTGACTAAGTTATTTAATTAAGTTTGCTGATATTTATGTTCTTGAAAAATACTGATCTCTAATTTTATTTTTAAAATATATATTTGTAAAATTTTCGTAACAGAGTGTGTAGGGAATCATAAAGATGGGTGTCCTTTTTCCTAAAGAAAATATTGTGTTGTATTGGTATTATTGCTACCTAATTTGATAGAATTCACCAGTGAAACTATTTGGGCCTGGAGTTCTTTTTATAGAAATATAGAGATTCAATTTCTTAACAATTATTTTTATTATTATATTTTTAATTCAGATTTTAAAATTTCTTTGGGTGTCATTTTGGTAAATTGTATTTTTAAAGTAATTTGTCCATTTCATCTAAATTGTCAAATTTGTTAACATAAGGTTGTTTAAAGCCTTCTTATTATTACCATTTTAAACAGACTATTGAGATATAATTCACTTACCATAAAATTGACTCTTAAAAATATAGAATTTATTGGTTTTTAGTGCATTCACTGAATCGTACAACTATCACTTCAATCTAAGTTAACAATATTTTCATCACTTCATATCTATTAGCAATCACTACTCTCTGAAACCTATGCAGTCAATAACTTACTTTCAGTGCCTGTGAACTTGTCAGTTTTAGACATTTCATATAAATGAAATTGTGTGATATGTAGTCTTTTGCGACTGGTTTCTTTCACCTTGCATAACGTTTTTAAGGTTCGTCTATGTTGTGGTTTGTATTAGTACTTCTTTCCTTTCTACTCCATTGTGCAAATATACATAATTTTGTTTATTATTCATAATTTAATGGAAACATGGGTTACTTTTACTTTCTATTATGAATAATGCTTCTATGAATGTTTGTGTACAAGATATTTGTGAACATATGTTTTTATTTCTCATGAATATATACTAAAGGGTGGGTTCACTGGGTAATATGGTAACTGTTGACATCTTTACATGTACTTATTGACTAATTTCACATATTCTTTGGAGAAATGTCTGCTGAGTATTACTATTCATTTTTAAAGTTGGGTTATTCTTTTTTTTAATGATTTAAAGGGAAATTTGATGTAACTCTTTTATCAGGTTTAGGAATTACAAATATATTTTCCCATTTTGTATGTTGTTTTGTCGTCACTTTCTTCATAGTATTATTTGCAGTATAAAAGGTTTTAATTTTGATATATTGCAATTTATATATTTTTCTTTTACTGCTAGTGTTTTTGGTGTAATATCTTTAAAAAAATAGCTTCAACCAATATGATGAAGACTTACTCCTAAGTTTTCTTTCTTTCTTTTTTTTTTTTTGAGACAGAGTTTCGCTCTTGTTGCCCAGACTGGAGTGCAATGGCGCGATCTCGGCTCACCGCAACCTCCGCCTCCTGGGTTCAAGCAATTCTCCAGCCTCAGCCTCCCGAGTAGCTGGGACTACAGGCACGTGCCACCATGCCCAGCTAATTTTTGTATTTTTAGTAGAGACGGGGTTTCACCATGTTGACCAGGATGGTCTCGATCTCTTGACCTCGTGATCCACCC
>PVKV010004970.1:21664-89758 GCA_004027835.1 Alouatta palliata | reverse complement strand
TCCCTAAGTTTTCTTTTTAGAGAGTTTTATAATTTCAGCTCATACATTTAAACATCATCATCTATTTTAAGTTAATTTTTGTGTACGGTGTAAGATATAGGTCCAACTTCTGTTTTTCACAAGTGAAAATCCAGCTGTCACAGATTATTTGCTGAAAGGACTATTCTTTTGCCCATTGAATCTCTCCTTGTCAAAAATAACTTGATCATAGATATATGGGTTGATTTCTGCATTCCCAACTCTATTTTAGTGACCTATGTGTCTAACCTTATGCCAGTACCACACTGTTTTTGTTATCATAGCTTTGTAGTAAGTTTTGGAATTTGGAAGTGTGAATTTTCCAACTCTGTTTGTCTTATTCAATATGTTGGCTGTTCTAGGTCCTACGTATTTCTGTATGGATCATTAGTATCAGCCTGCCAATATTACCCAAAAAGCAAGATAAAATTTTGATAAGAATTACATTTAGCCTGCATATTGGTTTGGAAAGTAATCTCATTTAACAATATTCATTGTTCTGATTCACAAACATGTATATTTTCTACTTATTTAGATCTTTATTTTCTTTCAAAAATGCTTTGCACTTTTCAGTTTGCAAGTCTTACATTTATTCAATTTAATCCTGTGTGTTTTTTTATTTTTGATGTTATTGTAAAAGAATTTTTTAGTTCAATTTTTGGGTTATTACTAAAATATAGACATACAACTGATTTTTGTAGCTTGATCTTTTATGTTGCAACCATGCCAATCTCAAAATTGATACTTTGGTAACTCAAGCTTATCAACATTGTTATTAACTAGTTTTTGTTTGTTTGTTTTGTTTGTTTGTTTGTTTTAGTTTAGTTTGTGGGGTACATGTGCAGGTCATGCAAGGTTGTTGCATAGGTGCATACTATATCCGGCATTTCTCCCCATGTTACCCTTTCCCACCCTCCCCACCCCTGCTGTCCCTCCCCTAGCCCCCCAACTCTGCCAACTGCCCCCAGTGTGTGATGCTCCTCTCCCTTAGTCCATGTGTTCCCATTGTTCAACACCCGCCTATGAGTGAGAACTTGCGGTGTTTGGTTTTCTGTTCTTGTGTCAGTTTGCTGAGAATGATAGTTTCCAGATTCATCCAAGTCCCTACAAAGGACACGAACTCATCATTTTTTATGGCTGTGTAGTATTTCATGGTGTATATGTGCCATATTTTCTTTGTCCAGTCTATCACTGATGGGCATTTTGGTTGGTTCCAGGTCTTTGCTATTGTACACAGAGGTGCAATGAACATACGTGTGCATGTGTCTTTATAGTAGAACGATTTATAATTCTTTGGGTATATATCCCATAATGGGATTGCTGGGTCAAACGGAATTTCTATTTCTAGATCCTTGAGAAATTGCCACACTGTCTTCCACAATGGTTGAACTAATTGACACTCCCACCAACTGTGTAAGAGTGTTCCTATTTCTCCACATCCTCTCCAGCATCTGCTGTCTCCAGATTTTTCAATAATCACCATTCAAACTGGTGTGAGATGATATCTTAATGTGGTTTTGATTTGCATTGCTCTAATGACCAGTGATGATGAGCATTTTTTCATATGTTTGTTGGCCTCATATATGTCTTCTTTTGAAAAGTGACTGTTCATAACCTTCACCCACTTTTGAATGGGTTTGTTTGTTTTTTTCTTGTATATCTGTTTTAGTTCTTTATAGATTCTGGATATCAGCCCCTTGTCAGATGGGCAGACTGTCAGATGGGCAAAAAATTTTTCCCATTCTGTTGGTTGCCAGTTCGCTCTAATGATGGTTTCTTTTGCTGTACAGAAGCTCTGAATTTTAATTAGATATCATTTGTCTATCTTGGCTTTTGTTGCCATTGCTTTGGATGTTTTAGTCATGAAGTCCTTGCTTATGCCTATGTCCTGGATAGTTTTGCCTATGTTTTCTTCTAGTGTTTTTATGGTGGTAGATTTTGTGTTTAAATCTTTAATCCATCTGGAGTTAATTCTAGTGTAAGGTGTCAGGAAGGGGTTCAGTTTCTGCTTTCTACATATTGCTAGCCACTTTTCCCAACACCATTTATTAAACATGGAGTCCTTTCCCCATTGCTTGTTTTTGTCAAGTTTGTCAAAGATCAGATGGTTGTAGATGTGTGGTGTTGATTCTGAGGCCTCTGTTCTGTTGCATTGCTCTATGTCTCTGTTTTGGTACCAGTACCATGCTGTTTTGATTACTGTAGCCTTGTAGTATACTTTGAAGTCAGGCAGTGTGATGCCTCCAGCTTTATTCTTTTTGCTTAGGATTGTCTTGCCTATGCAGGGTCTCCTGTGATTCCACATGAAGTTTAGTGTTTTTTTTCCAGTTCTGTGAAGAAGGTCATTGGTAGCTTGATGGGGATAGCGTTGAATCTATAGATTACTTTGGACAGTATGGCCATTTTCACGATATTGATTCTTCCTAACCATGAGCATGGAATGTTTTTCCATCTGTTTGCGTCCTCTCTTATTTCGTTGAGCAGTGGTTTGTAGTTCTCCCTGAAGAAGTCCTTTACATCCTTTGTTAGTTGTATTCCTAGGTATTTTATTCTCTTTGTAGCAATTGTGAATGGGAGTTCACTCTTGATTTGGCTCTCTGTTTGTCTGTTATTTGTATATAGGAATGCTTGTGATTTCTGCACATTGATTTTGTATCCTGAGACTTTGCTGAAGTTACTTATCAGTTTGAGAAGATTTTAGGCTGAGATGAGGGGGTCTTCTAAGTATACAATCATGTCATCTGCAAATAGAGACAGTTTGACTTTCTCCTTTCCTAATTGAATACATTTATTTCTTTTTCTTGCCCGATTGCTCTGGCTAGAACTTCCAATACTATATTGAATAGGAGTGGTGAGAGAGGGCATCTTTGTCTAGTGCCTAATTTCAAAGGGAATTCTTCCAGCTTTTGCCTGTTCAGTATGATATTGGCTGTAGGTTTGTCATAAATAGCTTTTATCATTTTATGGTATGTTCTGTCAATACCTAGTTTATTGAGAGTTTTTAGCATGAACGGCTGTTGAATTTTGTCGAAGGCCTTCTCTGCATCTATTGAGATAATCATGTGGTTTTTGTCTTTGGTTCCGTCTATGTGATGGATTACCTTTATGGACTTGCATATGTTGAACCAGCCTTGCGTCCCCGGGCTGAAGCCTACTTGATCATGATGAATAAGCTTTTCAATGTGCTGTTGCATTCAGTTTGCCAGTATTTTATTGAAGATTTTTGCATCGATGTTCATCACGGATATTGGCCTGAAGTTTTCTTTCTCAGTTGAATCTTTGCCTGGTTTTGGTATCAGGATGATGTTGGTCTCATAAAATGAGTTATGGAGGATTCTCTCTTTTTGTATTGTTTGATATAGTTTCAGAAGAAATGGAACCAGCTCCTCTTTGTATGTCTGGTAGAATTCGGCTGTGAACCTGTATGGACTTGCAGTTTTTTGTTGGTAGACTATTGATTGCTGCCTCTCCTTCAGCTCTTGTTATTGGTCTATTTAGGGTTTCAGCTTCCTCCTGGTTTAGTCTTGTTAGAGTACAAATGTCCAGGAATTTATCCATTTCCTTCTGGTTTACGGGTTTATGTGCATAGAGCTGTTTATAGTAATCTCTGATGGTAGTTTGTATTTCTGTGCAATCAGTGGTGATATCCCTTTATCATTTTTTATTGCATCTATTTGATTCTTCTCTCTTTTCTTTTTTATTAGTCTGGCTAGCAGTCTGTCTATTTTGTTGATCTTTTCAAAAAACAGCTCCTGGATTTATGGATTTTTTGAAGGTTTTTTTTTTTTTGTCTCTCTATCTCCTTCAGTTTGGCTCTGATCTTAGTTATTTGTTGTTTTCTGCTAGCTTTTGAGTTTTTTTGATCTTCCTTCTCTAGCTCTTTCAATTTTGATGATTGGGTGTCAATTTTAGATCTTTCCTTGTTTCTCATGTGGGAATTTATTGCTATAAATTTTCCTCTCGACACTGCTTTAAAGGTAAGAGATTCTGGTAAGTTGTGTCTTCATTCTGATTGGTTTTGAAGAACATCTTTATGTCTGCCTTCATTTCATTGTTTATCCTGTCAACACTCAGAAGCAAGTTGTTCAGTTTCCAGGTGGTTGTGCAAATTTGAGTATGTTTCTTAATCCTGACTTCTAATCTGATTGTGCTGTGGTCTGATAGACTGTTTTTGTTTTTTTGAGATGGAATCTTACTCTGTCACCCAGGCTGGAGTGCAGTGGTGTGATCTTGGCTCACTGCAACCTCCATCTCCCGAGTTCAAGCGATTCTCCTGCCTCAGCCTCCTGAGTAGCTGGGACTACAGGCACCTGCTACCATGCCCAGCTAATTTTTGTATTTCGTTTTTTGGAGGGATGGGGTTTCACCATATTGGCCAGGCTGATCTCGAACTCCTGACCTTGTGATCTGCCCACCTCTGCCTCCCAAAGTGCTGGGATTACAGCTTAACTAGTTTTTAATAGATTCCTTAGCATTTTCCATAAACAGGATTATGCAGATGGCATTTATTTCTTTTTCTTACCTGACTAGATTATCCAGCACAATGTTGAATTTAAGTGGCAAGAATACACCTTCTTACACTTCTAGCTAAGTATGATATCAGCTATGAGTTTTTAGTAGATGCCCTTTATCAGGTTCAGGAAGTTTCTATTCCTAGTTGTTGAATTTTTAAAATCTTTAAATTGTGAAAGGCTACTGGTTTATCAAATGTTCTTCTATGTCTGTTGAGATGAACCTATAATTTTTGATCATTTATATATATAATGGGTAGATTTTCTTATGCTAAAACAACCTTGCATTCCTGAGATTAATCTCAGTTGGTTATAGTGCATAACTCCTTATATAACTTGCTGAATTCCATTTGCTGGTATTTTGTAGAGAATTTTTGTGTCTGTAGTCTTAAGGGAGGCTGGTTTGTAGTTTCCTGTATATATAACATCTTTGTCTGGTTTTGGTATCAGGATGATAATGACTTCATAGAATGAGTGGAGAAGTATCTTCTCATCTTCATTGTTTTTTTTGAAGACATGATGAGAAATTCATATTAATTCATTTTCAGTAGACACTACCATTGAAACCAAATGGGGTCAATTTTAGTTTGTGAGAAATTTAAAAATTGTTACTTAAGTCTCTTACTTGTTATAGATCTACTCAGATTTTCCATTTCTTTTTAAGGCATTTTTGGTAGTTTGTACCCTTCTAGAGATTTGTCAATTTCAGTTATCAGTAACTTGAATAAAACAAGTTAGTAAATGGCTGTTGATGGTATTCTCTTGTTATACTTCTTACTTCTGTAAAGTCAATAATCACATACATCCTCATTCATTCCTAATTTTGGTAGGTTTAGTTTTCTATATCTTTTCTGGGTCATGTGGCCAAATATTTGTCAATTTTGCTAATTTTTTTAAAAGGCTTTTGGTTTTGAATTTTTTCTATTTTTCTATTCTGCATTTTATTGTTTTCATTGTAATCTTTATCATTTTCTTCTTTTTCCTTTCAATTTATGATACCCTTCTAATTTAATATACTGTACATATTTATGCTATTGATTAGAGATCTTTCTTTTTTTAAAAATACAGACATTTGTAGCCATAGGTTTCCACCTAACCACTGCATCAGCTACAGCCTTTAAGTGTCGTGTTGTCATTTTTTTTCATCTCAAGACATTTTCTAATTTCCCATGTGAATTCTCTTTGACTCACCAGTTATTTTGAAGTGTTACTAAATTTTCAGTATTAGTGGATTGCACAAATTTTCTTTTCTTGTTTTACAGTTTTATGCCATTGCTGCCAATCATACTTTTTATGATTTCAATCCTCTGAAATTTACTGAAGCTTGCTTTGCAGCTTACCATACGGTGTCTCCTGGACAATGCAGTCACTGAATCCCTGCTCAGATTTATTTATTTTTTATTTTTATTGTCTTTTAGCCTGGTATGATGCTTAATGCTGAGTGTCAACTTTATTGGACTGAAGGATGCAAAGTATTGATTCTGGATGTCTCTGTGAGCATGTTACCAAAGGATATTAACATTTGAGTCAGAGGGGTAGGGAAGGCATACCCACTCTTAATCTGACTGGGTACCATCTAATCAGCTGCCAGCTAATAAAAAACAGGCAGAAAAATGTGAGAAGGCTAGACTGGCTTACCCTCCCAACCTACATCTTTCTCCCATGCTGTATGCTTCCTGCCCTCAAACATTGGATTCCAAATTCTTCAGCTTTGGGACTCAGACTAGCTTCCTTGCTCCTCTGCTTTCAGGTGGCTTATTGTGGGACCTTGTGAGCTGGTGATTTACTACTTAATAAACTCCCCTTTAAATTATCCTATTAGTTCTGTCCCTCTAGAGAACTCTGACTAATATATCTGGTTATCCAGGGGCCACTCCTGGGCCAGCCTAAGTCACTTTTTGTCAATGGTTATGGTTATGCCTTCTTGGCAAGATAGATATTGACCCTTTAACATTAGATGTGTGTGTGACTTGGGGACTGAAATCACATGCTGTTGCTCCACATTCAGTAAGACATCAAAAGCTTAGATTTTGTCTCTCTGATTACTACTGATGGGGCCCAACCTTGTATATGCTCACAGCCTTTTAGACTGGCAGGTATGTTTATGACTTCACTTTTGTGCCTGACACCTTAGGCCTTGCCCATAGGTAGCTTATTGCTTACCCAGTGTTTGGTCAGAGGCTGTGCTGCAGGCCCCAGTGTCGGTAAAAATTACGCTACTGGTGATGCCTCTGAGTGCAGCTTGAAGCATGCTTTCAAGTTCTGCACCTACTTACATGTCCACAGGAGTTCCCAGGCAGCAGGGTGGGCTGTGATTCCAGAAGGGTTATTCTTGGCTTTCTTGTCTCCTGGTTCTCACTGTTAAAGTCCTGGCCACTCTGCCATTTTGCTTGCTTCTACTAGTGTTACGGAGCAGTGAGCACTCTGCTCTTTTAATTACTCTTCCTCCAAGCCTCCATTTTTCTCTTTGATAACACCTTAAGCATTCTAGATGCTGTAAATGAACTCCCTCAGGCGGAGTTATAACGTTCTTTGTCATGGCCAGCCACTCCTCCTGGGGAGAGCCTCTGCAGAAGATAGCTGTCCTTCTCCCGGACACAGCTCCCCTACAGTGGGGCACTAGCAGGTGGGTGAGGAGGGCCCTGGTCATCTCAGCTTGTTCTTGCTGATGTGAAACAGTCACCCCATGATAAGGGAACTTAGGAGGGGGTGACTGTGATCATGGCTCAGGAATCTTGGCCTACTGTGCCTAGAATCAAGTTTCTGACCTAAGAGTGAGCACACTGGTCTTTTCCACTGAGTCTGTGCAAACAGAGCTCATACATCACAGAGTTGAAGGAGATAAGACACTCCAATGGCCTACTCTTCCCATTATGACAAATAGCTCTAGGCTGGGAGATGAGAGGAAAACAGTCACCTTTCTTCTGGACTACTCTCACCTAGATTAGAACCCTGGAGTGATTTCCATAATACTGAACTTGAGACTGGGGAAGGGAGCATGTTCTCCTTCCAATACTGCTGACTCTTGCTGTTCTTACTGACATTTAGTATGTTTTTGTAGATTTTCTTGAGTAAATGTTACTCCATTAATTCATTTGAGTCTCCACAACTTCAAATAATAGGTTTTATTTTAAACACAAATAATTTTCCCCAGTTGAATGGTTGTTTTGTTGGGAAGAGAATCCTCCCCTCTTCTCTAACATTCTGAAAGTTCCCATTCCTTCTCTTATCCTGTTAATTCTGGTAGGCTCTATAGTAATGTCTCTTTAAAAAATTTTTTTTTCTATTGATAATCTGTGTTTTATTTATTTTATCAGTCTTGATCAGAGTTGGCTGGTTTTACTAAGCTTTATTAATAACCAAACTAGATTCATTTATCTTTTTTCCATTTTACTTCTTTTTAAAAATTTATTGATTCTTTTATCATAGCAATTTTTTGTTTAATTTGCCTTGGTTTAATTTCCTTTTCTGTTTTCTAGTTTCTTGAGATGGAAACTTAGATAATTAACGTTAAACATTTCTCTTTTTTTCTAATATAGTTATTTAAAACTGTAGAGTTCTCTTTAATCCCTGCTCTAACTGCATCTCACAAATTTTCATACGTATACGTTCATTGCTACTCAGTTCCAAATTTCCAAATATATTCTAATTTCTGTTTGATTCTTTCTTATACTTATAAATAATTTAACAATGTGCTGTTCAATTTTTAAAATATCTGAGGACTTTCTCATCGTTTTTATTGAACTTAAATTTAATTCTATTTTTTCCTGAAAGCATACTCTGATTACAATTCTTTGAAACATATTGAGACTCCCATTATAGCTAAGCATTTGGTCTATTTTGCTGAATATTCCAAGTGTTCTTAAAATGAATGTTTATTTTGCAATAGTTAAATGTAGTTCTATAGTCATCAATGAGGTTAAATTGTCTAATAGCACTTTAAAACTTTTCTCTATATTTACTGATTTTTTTCATCTGCTTATTCTATCAATTCCTGAGCTATGTGGGTAAAAATATGTGTCTTTGTGGATATGTATATTTTCATTCTATAGTTACACTAATTTTTGCTCTATGTTATTTGCTGCTATATTATTAGAAATATGAATGTAGATGATGGGTTGATGGGTACCAAACCACCATGGCACGTGTATAACTATGTAATATAACTGCATGTTCTGCACTTGTATCCCAGAACTTAAAGTATAGTAAAAAAAATTGTTACGAAGGTAAAAAAAAAAAAAAAGAAAAAGAAAAAAAAGGAACATAGAGATTTAGAAATGTTATGTCATTCAAATAAATTGATCCATTTAATTATGAGATACTTTATTTATCTCCCAATTTTTTCTTATCTTGAAGTTTACTCATCTGATACTTATGTGGCTACATTAGCTTTCTTGTGACTAATATTTGCATATCACATTTTCCCAACCATTTACTTTCACATTACTTTTGTACTTTCACTTAAACTGTGTATTTTATAAGCAACATGTTTGGTGCCCTCTATCCCATCTGAAAATATCTGTCTTTAAATTAGATTGTTTAGCTCATTTTGATTTAATATGCTTATGACGTAAATAAGTATATTGCCCTACAGTCTGTGTTCTATTTGCCCTTCATTTCCTTGTTTTCTTATTCCTCTTTTCTTTTGATTTAAAGTTCAGTAATTTTTATTATATCATTTGTGTTCTATATGGGCTATTTAGTAATGTCCTTTAAACGTTTTTTAGTGGTTATTAAAATATACATCTTTAATTTATTATATACTAGCTTGAATTAGTGTTTTTTTTAGAACCTTAGAACAATTAATTTCATTTATTCTCTCACGTCATCTGTGCTACTTTTGTATATTTTACTTCTGTATGTTATCAATTGCAGAGTACTTTTTTGTTGTTGTTCTTAACCATCAACAGTCTTTAACATAAAAAATTTCATATTTACATGTGTGTGTGTGTCTACTTGCTGATGCACATTTCTTCCTGTAGAATTGTGCCTCTGGCTGGTATTATTTTTGCTCAACGTGAGCTTTTATTATTTATTTGAGAATAAGCTTTGCTTAT
The DNA here is from genome assembly GCA_004027835.1 of Alouatta palliata. Classification (NCBI taxonomy): domain Eukaryota; kingdom Metazoa; phylum Chordata; class Mammalia; order Primates; family Atelidae; genus Alouatta; species Alouatta palliata. The sequence goes on along the minus strand of PVKV010004970.1, from coordinate 80,172 downwards.
AAACAAATGATCTTAGATTTTGTTTGACTAAAAATGTCTTTATTTCAATTACAAGTTTAAATAATTTTCTACTTGATATAGAATTCTAGTTTAGACAGTCTTGTTTTTAACACTTTAAAGATGTCTTTTGATTGTTTGGCTTCCACCATTTCTGTTTGTCAAGACACTTGCTAATTCTCCTTGCTATTCCCGTATCTTTCTGAGGGGACTAGGGAGAGTGCTGCTTTCCAGCTTTTATTTTTATTTTTGGTGTTCAACAGTTTGATTATAGAGAGTATACGTGTGTTTTTCTTATTATTCTGCTTGAATAATAATAAGTTAGTTGATGTGCTTTTATCAGTTTTGGAGCATTCTCAGCTGTTATCTCTTCAAATACATCTCCCTTTTCTTTCTCCTACATGCCTCTCTCATGCTCTGTTATTTTATTTATTTTTTCTCTTTCTGGCCACAGTTTGGAAAATTAATTTAATATTGTCTTCTCATTAACTAATCTTTTTTTCTATGTCTTTAGTTTTGCTAAACTCCAGTTTTATTTAGTAATTTAATTAATTATTATTTATTTAATTTATTAATTTCACATCATTTCTGATTCGAAATGTCTATTTTTTTTTAGAATTCTGTTTCCATACTGAAATTCCTTATTTTCATCTTTTCTTTTAATTTTCTTATAATAATAGCATCTAAAGTCCCTGCCTGCTAATTCTAATATCTAGGTCATCTGTGGGTCAGCTAATTATTGAGTATTCTTTCTCTTGATTGTGAATCTTATTTTTTTATTTACACTTACAGTAATTTTTAATTATTTGCATCTTTTGTAATTTTTGATGAGGCATTATGTTTTAAAAAATTCTGGAGATGAGAAAAAATATGATTTTCCCCTAGAAGGAATCACACTTGCTTCTGTGAGACAGCTAGAATAAAGCACTGGTCACTCTGGTCTAATCAGAAATTATGCTAGTTCATGTCTGGATTACACATTTAATTAAATTTAGTTAAGTCTGCTTACATTTTTGAGAGTGAGATGCGGACTATGTGTGTTGCAGGCCCACCTTCTAGAGGCTCTGGGAACTCAAGAATCCCAATACTTTTTCCTGTTTTACCAGTCTAGTACCTACCCTTCCACTGTGAGTTTGAAACAGGTAACACAGAAACATGAAGGGGGCACAAGCTGTTGGGAAAGTGATGCCAGCAGACTTGCTTGGTACAGTGTTGCCACAAATCTTCAATTTGTAAACAAAACAAAACAAACAAAACTAGTATCTGGGAAGCATGCAAACTGTAATTAAATGAGGTATGCCTGTGCCTGCAACTGAGAATATATCTCAATGGAAAAGATAGAAATGTTGCTTTTTACGTGAAATAATGCATTCTGTTAAGCTTTCTCTGGAAGGACAGATGTGTGTAAACACCTATGGCAAGCACCCAGCCCTTGCCTTCACCCATCCTACACCTTAGACCACCCTAGAATATATGGTCTGGCTTCTGTAGAGCCTTTACAATGTAAGATGATGCCTGTCCTTCCAAGCTTGTGTTAGCACACGACAAACACGGGCAGGGGCTCCGGTGAAAATACCCTAACATCTGCTTATGTCAGGAGAAATGTACTCATACTTATATAATGCAGAGAAAAGTGAATTTTCTGCTGTAAGTATTGCATTAAACGGTTTGGGGCATTAAGAAGGGGGCATTTAAGTCAGAGTGGAGCGGTGGAATGTGAGGTCCTTGGGTTGCCTCTGATGGTGTGAAGGGAGGGCAGGCTAGGAGCAGCAGGTGAGAGCGAGCACTGGAATCAGCATCTTGGCCCCTGCGGCGGCACTTACGTTAAATACTGGCTGCTTGGGAAGGCAGTCTGTGTGGAGAAGAGAGATGCCAGGCTGCTTCAGCAGCAGTGAAAATCACAGTTCATTAGAACTCACAATACCAGCAGGTCATAAGCAATGAAAACATTTTGTCAGCTGTGGAGCTATTGTGCTTCTCAGGCACGTGTAGCTGAGGGACCCTCCTGTCTTTCTTTCCTGGTTCAGAACCACAGGCATAGTGTTTCCTCCAAGGTTTCTAACCTTCAGGCCAACAAGGTACAGAGAAGAGCAGTGATCTCCAGGCCCTATTTTCTCTGGCTAATTAGTTGAGTGCAGGGGGCTCCAGGAGAGGAGAGCATGAAAAGTCTTGATTCAGGCTCCTTGTGTGAATAAACATTGTTTAAAAGGGAGATAGATATTTATACAAACACTTTAGTGATTTCACTTCTTGGTGTCAACACAAATGTTAATGGGCAAGAAAAATGTTAGTTAAAAATATGAAGCAACCTAGTATTCAAATATAGCAACATGGGCAAATAAAATAAATATGATACCTCAATAAAATTTAATATCATAAAGCCATTATAAACATGTTTAAAATTACATTAAGACATGGGAGTTTTCATGAAATGACGCAAGGTAGAAAATTCAAAATAGAAAATTGTATCTTGAGTAAATAGTGATGTTATTCAAACTACAGGTAATAACACATTAGTGAGTCTTGCAAGCAGTTTAGTAAGTCGCAAAAACTATTTTTTTTAAAAATGAAACAAAATAGAAACCATCAGAATTTATTGCAAGTAATGGGGTAAATATTTGGCATAATTCGAATGTTTGGGTGTGGGTTGTTTGTTCAACAAACCTCATGTTGAAACTTGGTCCCCAGTGTTGGAAGTGAGGCCTGACAGGAGGGGTTTTGGTCATGAGGGTGGATCCCCATGAATAGATTAATAATGCCCTCTCTGGGGTGGAGGATGAGTGAGTTCTTGCTCCATGAAAACTGCTTGTTAAAGAACTTGGCACCTGCCCTGTCTTGCTTCCTCTCTTTCCATGTGATCTCTGCACACCAGCTCCCCTTCACCTTCCACCATGAGTGGAAGAAGGCTGACACCCTCTCCAGGTGTCCAGTCTTGAACCTCCCAGTCAGCAGAATCATGAGCCAAATAAACCTTTTGTTTCAAATAAATTACTCAGTCTCAGGTATTCCTTTATAGCAACACTAAATGGACTAAAACAGTATTGTTTTGAGAGCTTTTTTCTGAGTAATACAAACTCTATATGTTATTGGGCTATAGTCAAAGAAATCTGAAAAGCATTAGAATATACATTATGTTCTTAATTTTGTTAAAATAAATGTATAGCAAATTTAAAAGGAATATATTCCTGTCAATATATTAACAGGAATTGCTTCTGAGTGGGGGATTACTAATGATTTGTTTTTTGACTTCTGCTTTTCTGAGACTTTAAATTTTTTATAAGCATATATTAGTTTCATTTTCAAGACAAAAAACAACCTGAAGTAAGGTAAGATATCTAATGTAGATGACAGGCTGGTGGGTGCAGCAAACCAACATGGCACCTGTATACCTATGTAACAAACCTGCACGTTCTGCACATGTATCCCAGAACTTAAAGTAATTAAAAAGAAAAAGAGAAAAAAAGTAATGTAGGATAATACACTGATAATCACAGCATGATGAGAGGCCACGGCTCATTTCGGGGGATACCTTGAGTTTTATAGCTGCCATCCCTTGTAAGGTGTTAAAGAATCGTTTTAAAATATATCTTCTTCCAGGAACATCATTTTATGGCAATCTGAAAGCATTCCTACGCTTTTAAAGCATAGGAATAAAAAATTGGCAAAAGAAGGGCTAGGATGCATTAGTTTTCTATTGCTGCCTAAAAAATGACAATAAACTTAGATCACATCTCACAGCTCTGTAGGCGAGAAGTCTGGTCACAGCATGCAGTTCTCTGCTAACAGCCTAGTGAGGCTACAGTCGAGCTGTTGGCAGGGCTGCGTCTTATCTGGAATTTGGGGTCCTCTTGCAAGCTTAGTGGCTGCGGCAAACTTCAATCCTTGTGGCTGTAGGGCTGAGGCTCTTGTTTTTTTGCTGCTGTCAGCAGTTCGCTGCCCTCAGCACATCTTCAAAGTCAGCAGCCCAGAATTGCCTTCACACTGAGTCCCTCTCCTACTTCAGACCTCTCTCACGAAGAAGAGCTTTGTCTCTTGCAAAGCCTTACCTGAGATCAGGTCCATTAAGTGTAAGATCCCTCTGTTAAAGTCAGCTGATTTGGGACCTTAATCACATATGCAAAATCTCTTACTAGTAGCACCTACATTAGGATTTGATTGAATAACTGGGAGATGGTCCCTGGGAACTTGGGAGACCATCTCCAATTTTAAGATTGTGTCTACCACTCAGGGTAATGGTGTGGGACTATTCTGAAGGGGGCTACCTGATGTTCCTCCCTTACTACCCACTTTACAGGGAATGTGCATAAATCGAAAGCATATCGATGAAAATGAGAGCTGACATTGGATGCCATTCCCTGGGTGCATTCTGTGCACCATTTGTACCATTTATCTGTTGACCCATGTACGCATACATTCAGCACATGTTTACGGGTCTCCAGGGTGTGCTAGTGTGGCATGGGTACAACATTCCCACAGCTAGACTGAGGATCTCTATTTTTCAGACGGAAATGAGGCCCAGAGAGATTTGGCATGTTGTGCACAGCTTGTGGGTAGCGGAGTTGGAATTCATGCCCAGTCTCCTACCCTTTCTTACTCTTTCCCTAAGTCATCAGTAAGTGCATGTTTACAAATTGAACCCATAGGCCAAAAGGCGAGCTATTGAATGATTTTCCAGCTTCTAGCACCCTGAAAGGCTTACTTCTGTTTTGGTGGAATCACATGTTATGTGTCCACCATTCAGGCATGTGCCATGATAAACATTACTATTCAATCACAGCCGTCGGCCCTATGATCCAGAGGGATACAGCTGCATAACTCTTAAGCACAGTGCTGGGGAAAGCCTTTGGCTGAGGACTGACTAATTATAGCACATGAGAGGAAAACTGAGGTCAGGACCAGGGTTTGAGAACGAAGGACTCTGAATAATTAAATTAAATAGATGGGAAATGGGCTGAGTTTAATCAACACTTTGAAAGCCACTTTCTTTTGTTATGTTTCTTTTACTACATGGTGTGGATGGACAGCTTTGACAGTTAATGAAATCTACTTATTAATGACATTTTCTTCCTTCTATCTTTATCATTATTGATTTATTCTTGATTCATTAATATCTTTTTCATTCATCCAATAAGCAAGTATTGTCTTCTTCCTGCATGAAAGTGGATGTTCTAAGTGGGAACTAGACACCTCAGCAAAATCTGCCCTCTGCTCTCCTTGAACTCAGAACTTACACATCTGTAAAATTCTTTGCCTGACTTTATTTTCCAATCCCTCTTCTGCATGCTCGGAACCTTCTCTGGCCTCTTTGGAACAAACACAGACTGATTTAGGTGTCTGTATAGATTTCTAGGGCTGGTTGATGCTTGGATTCAGAAAAAAAATAGGAAAGTGTTGAAAAGAAATAAGCTCTCACATCTAACTTGATGTCATTTACTCACTGACTCACTTATAAATACATTCAATACATTTTCACTGGGCTCCCTACTGTGCTCATGATTATAGGATATAAAGAAGAGTGAAGCAAGCACCTGCCCTCTAAGAATGTACCAGCCACTGGTGGATGCTTACAAATATCTACAGTAAAAGAAAGTTGTAATAAGCATCTTGGGTGGAATAAACACTTAAAAGGAAAAAGAAATACACAAAGCTTTGAGAACCCACCTTTCCCCTCACCTGAGTCTCCCCTGGGCTCTGGCTCCCAAGCTGCCCTCCTCTGCACCTGGCCCTGCCTCCTGCTGGTCCCTGTCACCTCTGCCTCAACTCACCTTCCACCAGCTCTCATGTCTCCTGCAGTTTCTTTTCTGGGGCCTCACTCCATGGAGCTCCTCAGTGCTTCCCATGACCTATTTTTGTAGGTGCTGTGTGTAACTCCAAAGCAGGCGAGTGAAGCTGAGAGCTGAAGAGAGGAATCCCAGGCTTCTCAGCAGGACACACAGGCACCCCTAGGGTTTGGCCATGGCTGAACATGCAGCTGCATCAAGCTCACCCTTCCATGACCCCCATTTGCAGCCATCCTGGATGGATTCCTGAGCCCTCTGTGCAAACCCAGTGCACGTATCTGCTGCCTCTGCAGGCATCCCTGGCCCCACTCAGGTTGTCCCCGAGGCTCAGCTAAGGGCCTGCCTGGGCCTAGCACAGTGCCCACTGTTCTTGAAGCCTTGGGTAGCATTTACCATGCTCTTCCTGGCATCTCGTTGAATTCTTGAGACTTCTCCCACCATGCCTGGATATTAGTTAGGTGTATGTTGGTTTGTTTGTGCAACTTAGGCGTGTTTTAGTTTGTTTGTGCAACACTCTCCCCATAGCCCTGGAAATAGCTGGAAGAAAAAAGACCACCTCTTCATTGCTGTTCCCCAGGGTTCGATCAATGCACTGTGTTGAATAAATATATGGATGGATTTGCCAGTGCCTTATTGTGATTGAGAGGGAGGAAAGACGAGGAGTCTGGTGTGATTTAAGGAAACATTTCAACTCCTAAAACGTGTTCACGGAGGGCCAAATGTACCAGGCACTGGTCACGTTCTGGAAAAACATTTGAATAAAGCTCAAAATTTTCTTAGCCATTTATGAAAGCATGAATTCTGGGGGAGAGATAATAGAGAAAACAAAGTCATAACAATGGGAAGGTATAACATCTACTTCGAAAATGAAAGACTAATTGGGCTTCAGCTTTTATTCACTCATTTATCCACTCCTGAATGTACATCTCCAGTAGAGCCTTGTGTATGTTCTGGTAAGACTGGATGGATCAGGGGGTTGCTGCCCTTGAGAAGCTTGCAGAATCTTGGGAGAGCGACATTTCCACACATAATTACAGTGTCCCCTCCCGGGAACTCCTGACCTGGGGTAAAGAGCCAGGAAAGTTGTGTTTGAGCTGAGCCTACCTCGATGTCAGTTCCAGTGTGAGGAGCCAAGAGAAGGTGGCACAATGCAGGAGGCAAGTGGCGGGGAGCCTCTTATTAGAGCCTAATGTGATGAGAAGGCAGATGTGTTGAGAGGCACATGTCTTATGTTTTTCTCAGCTTTTTTTTTTTTTCAATGAGAATGTGGTGTTTGCTTGTTTGCTTCAATGACAGCATGTGATGCCTGATGGCCTACAGTTAGACAGAACAGGCAGGCGCCCTGCCTCATGCAGTAATGTCTTCCACAGTAGGCATTACTATTACGAGGGTCCCTCGGGGATGTGACCAGGGGTTAGTGTTCTGGTGGTGGGGGTGCCATTGGAGGCCTAGGCACAAACACAGTAGCATGTACAGCACATTCCAAATGCCACTTTACAGGTAGGCAAAGGGGGCCCTGGGAGAACAGCAACAGGGTGCCTGGCCCCCTGGGGAGAGTCAGGGCACATGGACGGTCATAAGGTGTTACAGAATGAATTGTGTCTTCTCCCAAAATTCATACACTGGAGTCATAACCCTGAGCACTTCCGAATGTGTCTGCATTTGGAGATGGACGCTTAAAGAGGTAATTAAGGTAAAATGAGGTCACAGGGCTGGGCCGTAATCCAGGGTGACTGATGTCCTTATAATAAGAGATGGGGACACAGACACACGCAGAGGGAGGGCCCCATGAGGACACAGGGAGGACATTGTCGCCAGGCCAAGAAGAGAGGCCTCGGAGAAACAATCCTGCTGGCACCTTAACCATGGACTTCAGTCTCCAGCAGCCTTGGGGAACCAGCCTCAGTGGCTGGAGTTGCCCAGCCTCTGGTGTTTGTTAGGCAGCCCCGCCGACTCACACCTAAGGTAACACAGGGCACCCAGTGGCAGTGCAGTGAAGAGAGAGTGGCGTTGTTAGGGAATATGCCTATGTTTTGGGATCTAAAGAACATCCTGGTATTTAGGGAAAGTGGTTTGGGCTCTCAGAGACAGCAGAAGCTAGAGCTTGGTGGATGAAAGAAACCACACCTGCAGGCATCCTTCAGGCGGCCCCAAAGTTCAGCCTGCTCTTGTCCCTGGGAGCCTGGGCCCAGCCACCAGGGGCTGAACTTTAACGATGTTTCACCTCCGTTTTTGTTTTTTTTTTTTTCCCCAGGGGAGAGCGGGAACGCAGTCCCCCACTACCACAAATTATGCAGTGAGTTTCTTACATTTGGGGAAATCGCAGGGGTCAGCACATCCGGAGTGCAATGGGTAAGCCTCGCCCTGGGAAAACCATCTTCGTGATCATGGTATCTCCCCTGCCAGGTAAGTATTCACCTCGTTTCTTGCAAGCATTTGTTTCATTTGTTTCATCCTCTGCCACTGCAGTCCTGTAAGGGGAAATGGGTCCCGGAGCTAGCCGGCCTATAGTCCCTCTAGCGGCTAAGTCGGTCTGAAGGAAGAAGCCTGGGCTGCTCTGTGCAATTGCGCTGCTGAGGGCCCAGTGGGGACGTGAGCCTCAAGGGACCCAGGAGGAGAACTGAGAGACAGGCGCGCAGGAGCTACAGGTGGCACCCGCTGGAGGACCGTGGCGCGTGGTGCTTGCTGGTGCCAGCAGGGTCAGAGCCCGTGGAGCTCGGGGCAACACCCCGGCCGTTGGTCGTCGTTTTCCCGTTGCGCAATGTTGCAGAGGACAGTAAGATAGGATAGTGTGACAAATGCATTGCATATGACAGCTCACAGAGCGCCTCTGCGCCCAAGCCTCACGAAAGCCGCGCTCCTCTCCTGGGACACAGTGGGCAGCTCCACCCTGACCCTGGCCGGGCAAAGGCGCCTGGGGCTGGCGGGTCAGATCTTCCAGCTACAGACCCGAACCAGCTGCTCCCGGCCACAGGCACCTCCAGGCTGCTGGATTTGAGGCTCACTCAGACTGTTTCTGTGCCCAGCCAGTGGGGCTCCTCACCGAGCTCGCCCAGGCCCCGGACTGTGCGGCTCGAGGTTTCCCGGCACCCAATGACGCCAGGCGGCTTTCCTGCATGGCTGCTGAGGTCGCAGGAAAGTGAGCTTCAGAGGAAGCGGCCTCCGCGTTGGTGTGTTTTAAGAATGGTGCAAATCAAAACATTGAGATACCATCCCACGCCAATGAGAACGGTGATCATTAAAAAATCTGGAGACAGATGCTGGAAAGGATGTGGAGAAATAGCAACACTTTTACACAGTTGGTGGGAGTGTAAATTAGTGCAATCATTGTGGAAGACAGTGTGGTGATTCCTTAAGGATCTAGAGCTAGAAATACCATTTAACCCAGCAATCCTATTGCTGGGTATATATCCAAAGGACTATAAATCATTCTATTATAAAGACACATGCACATGTATGTTCATTGTGGCACTGTTTATGATAGCAAAGACCTGGAACCAACCCAAACGCCCATAGTTGATAGACTGGACAAAGAAAATGTGGTACATATACACCATGGAATACTATGCATCCATAAAAAAGGATGAGTTTGTGTCCTTTGTAGGAACATGGATGAAGCTGAAAATCATCATTCTCAGCAAACTGACACAAGCACAGAAAACCAAACACTGCATGTTCTCACTCATAGGTGGATATTGAACAATGAGAACACATGGACACAGGGAGGGGAACATCACACACTGGGGTATGTTGGGGATGGGGGGCCAGGGGAGGGACAGCATGGGATGGGTAGGTTGGGGAGGGATATCAGTGGGAGAAATGCCTGATGTAGGTGATGGATGGATGGAGACAGCAAACCACCATGGTATATGTGTACCTATGCAACAATCCTGCAAGATCTGCCCATGTATCCCAGAACTTAAAGGGCAAAAAAAAAAAAAAAAAAAAAAAAAAAATAGAATGGGAGCATGCTCCTGCACACCTGGTCACCCCTGTGTGGGCCACGCTTGGCGTCTGTCTCCTTGCTGGCAGCCAGTGACCGTGCCCTGTGCTGGGAAGGGTGACCTTGCTGTCGGGGAGACTTCCTTGCATCTCAGCTGCTAGCACAAGTGATTGTGCCTGACTTTACTCAGCTGTGACAGGGGTGCAGTAATCCCCATTACTGGAGACTGTCCTGAGAATTAAAGAAGACAGAAGGAAGGGGAAGTGACTGCTGTATGGGACGGCCCTAGCTCAGGCCTTCCAGACGGGAGCCAGACAGGACAGAGCAAAGCCAGTCCCAGTCCCCTGATGCTTCTCCCACTCAAACTGCTGCTGCCTCCTCTGGTTCCCAGTCAAGCTCATCTGTTTCATGCTTCTTAAGTTGTGAAATATATAATGTGTGCAGAAAGGTAGACTGCCAACTGCCAGCATTTTGCCACATTTTCAACCAATTATTTAAAGCATAACTTTGTAGATGGACTTTTGAAGCTCTCCTGTGGTTCTCCTTCCTGCCCACCAGGAGTACCTGTTCTCTGACTTGGCCATTTCAGTCTCATGAATGTTTTAAAGCTTTTACAGTCAGGTGCAGTGGCACACGCCTGTAATCCCAGCACTTTGGGAGGCCGAGGTGGGCAGATCATGAGGTCAGGAGTTTGAGACCAGCCTAGCCAATGTGGTGAAACCTTGTGTCTACTAAAAATAGAAAAAAAAAAAAAATTAGCCTGGCATGGTGGCCCATGCCTGTAATCCCAGCTACTCAGGGGGCTGAGGCAGGAGAATCACTTGAACCTCAGAAGGCGGAGGTTGCAGTGAGCAGAAATTGTGCCAGGGCACTCCAACTTGAACAATAAGAGCGAGACTCTGTCTCAAAAACAAATAAAAATTTTACTGAATGTTGTGAACTTTTACTACCCATGTATGTATATTTGTATGTTATAAACTTTTACCACACACACATGTGCATATCATATATAACATATATATTACTATCTATTCATATATAGTAATACCCTAACCTATTTATTCTGTTGAAGTCATTGTATATGTTTCCAAATTTTTGTTTATGACATTCCTGTGTATGTCTCCTAGTACATGTGTTAAGGGCCTTGGGAGCAAAGTGTCTTTTAAACAGCAAGTCTTGAACTATTAGTGGAACATTAAATCTAGTAGTGGGTAAGGTCAGCATTATGAAGAGATGTAGTACAATAGAATTTTAAAAACCAGTGTGTCACGTGTGGTAAGGGTAAGCATTTTTTATGGAAATACACACAGATACATATATATCAACACATATATATGTTCTGTTTATTGGTTGATGATGTAAAATGGATTTTCCAGTGAGAAGCATTTAGAAGCCATAGTTCTAGTCATATTCCCAATAGAAATTTGCTTTCACATGGTAGACTCATCTTCCAATGTGCTAGATAAATCCAGCTTCATCTCCAAAGTGGTTGTGGCAATTTTTATACCCTCCTCTCCGTTTTTTGACCAATCTAATGGGTAAGAAATTGTATCTCATAGTGATTTTAATTTTTCTTTCCTGGTGGTGCAGGCTGAGTATTTGGCATATTTATTGCCCATTTGTGTTGCCTAATTTTGACTCAGGGCAAGGAAAGTTACGTACTTTTTTGTCAACTATTTGAACTTAATTCAGTATATTTTGTGCAACTTAGTATTTTTTTAAAATAATTTATTTATTTTACTTTAGGTGCATACTGTATCTGGCATTTCCCCCCATGTTATCCTTTCCCACCCTCACCTCCCTCCCCACTCCCCCACTGTCTCTCCCCTACCCCCCCAACTGCCCCCAGTGTGTAATGCTCCTCTCCCTGAGTCCATGTGTTCTCGTTGTTCAACACCCACCTATGAGTGAGAACATATGGTGCTTGGCTTTCAGTTCTTGGGTCAGTTTGCTGAGAATGATGGTTTCCAGATTCATCCAAGTCCCTACAAAGGACACAAACTCATCGTTTTTTATGGCTGCGTAGTATTCCATGGTGTATATTTACCACATTTTCTTTGTCCAGTCTATCATTGATGGGCATTTTGGCTGGTTCCAGGTCTTTGCTATTATACGCAGGGCTGCAATGAACATACATGTGCATGTGTCTTTATAGTAGAACAATGTATAGTTCTTTGGTTATATACCCAATAGTGGGATTGCTGGGTCAAATGGAATTGCTATTTCTAGATCCTTGAGAAATCGCCACACTGTCTTCCACAATGGTTGAACTAATTTACACTCCCACCAACTGTCTATTTCTCAACATCCTCTCCAGCATCTGTTGTCTCCCGATTTTTTAATGATCGCCATTCTAACTGGCATGAGATGATATCTCAGTGTGGTTTTGATTTGCATTTCTCTAATGACCAGTGATGATGAACATTTTTTCATGTGTTTGTTGGCATCATATATGTCCTCTTTTGAAAAATATCTGTTCATATCCTTTGCCCACTTATGAATGGGGTTGTTTGTTTTTTTCTTGTATATCTGTTTTAGTTCTTTGTAGATTCTGGATATTAGTCCTTTGTCAGATGGGTAGATTGCAAATTTTTTTTCCCATTCTGTTGGTTGCCAATTCACTCTAATGATGGTTTCTTTTGCTGTACAGAAGCTCTGGAGTTTAATTAGATCTCATTTGTCTATCCTGGCTTTTATTGCCATTGCTCTTGGTGTTTTAGTCATTAAGTCCTTGCCTATGCCTATGTCCTGGATGGTTTCTAGTACTTTTATGGTGTTAGGTTTTATGTTTAAATCTTTGATCCATCTGGAGTTAATTTTAGTGTAAGGTGACAGGTAGGGGTCCAGTTTCTGCTTTCTGCACATTGCTAGCCAGTTTTCCCAACACCATTTATTAAACATGGAGTCCTAGCCCCATTGCTTATTTTTGCTGGGTTTATCAAAGATCAGACGGTTGTAGATGTGTAGTGTTTCTTCTGGGGTCTTTGTTCTGTTCCATTGGTCTGTGTCTCTGTTTTGGTACCAGTGCCATGCTGTTTTGATTACTGTAGCCTTGTAGTATAGTTTGAAGTCTGGCAGTGTGATGCCTCTGGCTTTGTTCTTTTTGCTTAGGATTGTCTTGGCTATGTGGAGTCTCTTGTAATTCCATATGAAATTTAAAGTGTTTTTTCGCAGTTCTGTGAAGAAGGTCATTGGTAGCTTGATGGAGATAGCATTGAATCTATAGATTACTTTGGGCAGTATGGCCATTTTCACGATATTGATTATTCCTAACCATGAGCATGGAATGTTTCTCCATCTGTTTCTGTCCTCTCTTGTTTCGTTGAGCAGTGGTTTGTAGTTCTCCTTGAAGAAGTCCTTTACATCCTTTGTTAGTTGTATTCCTAGGTATTTTATTCTCTCTGTAGCAATTGTGAATGGATGTTCACTCTTGATTTGGCTCTCTGTTTGTCTGTTATTGGTATATAGGAATGCTTGTGACTTTTGCACATTGACTTTGTATCCTGAGACTTTGCTAAAGTTGCTTATCAGTTTGAGAAGATTTTGGGCTGAGACGATGGGGTCTTCTAAATATACAATCATGTCATCTGCAAATAGACAGTTTGAGTTCCTCCTTTCCTAATTGAATACCCTTTATTTCTTTTTCTTGCCCGATTGCTCTGGCTAGAACTTCCAATATTATGTTGAATAGGAGTGGTGACAGAGGGCATCCTTGTCTAGTGCCCGATTTCAAAGGGAATTCTTCCAGCTTTTGCCTGTTCAGTATGCTATTGGCTGTAGGTTTGTCATGTATAGCTTTTATCATTTTATGATATGTTCCATCAACACCTAGTTTATTGAGAGTTTTTAGCATGAAGGACTGTTGAATTTTGTTGAAGGCTTTCTCTGCATCTATTGAGATAATCATGTGGTTTTTGTCTTTGGTTCCGTTTATGTGATGGATTACATTTATGGACTTGCATATGTTGAACCAGCCTTGCATCCCCAGGATGAAGCCTACTTGGTCGTGATGGATAAGCTTCTTAATGTGCTGTTGCAATCTGTTTGCCAGTAGTTTATTGAAGATTTTTGTGTCGATGTTCATCATGGATATTGGCCTGAAGTTTTCTTTTCTTGCTGAGTCTCTGCCTGGTTTTGGTATCAGGATGATGTTGGTCTCATAAAATGAGTTAGGGAGGATTCCCTCCTTTTGTATTGTTTGATATGGTTTCAGAAGGAATGGAACCAGCTCCTCTTTGTACGTCTGGTAGAATTTGGCTGTGAACCCGTCTGGACCTGGACTTTTTTTGGTTGGTAGGCTATTGATTGCTGCCTCTCCTTCGGCCTTTGTTATTGATCTATTCAGGGTTTCAGCTTCCTCCTGGTTTGGTTTTGGTAGAGTCCAAGTGTCTAGGAACTTATCCATTTCTTCCTGGTTTACTGGTTTATGTGAGTAGAGCTGTTTGTAGTAATCTCTGATGGTAGTTTGTATTTTTGTGGGATCAGTGGTGATATCCCCTTTATCATTTTTTATTGCATCTATTTGATTCTTCTCCCTTTTCTTTTTTATTAATCTGGCTAACAGTCTGTCTATTTTGTTCATCTGTTCAAAAAACCAGCTCCTGGATTTATTGATTTTTTGAAAGGTTTTTTGTCTCTCTATCTCCTTCAGTTCTGCTCTGATCTGACTTATCTCTTGTATTCTGCTAGCTTTTGAGTTTTTTTGGTCTTGCTCTTCTAGTTCTTTCAATTTGGATGATAAGGTGTTGATTTTTGATCTTTCCTGTCTTCTCTGGTGGGCATTTATTGCTATAAATTTCCCTCTCGATATTGCTTTAAAGGTGTACCAGAGATTCTGGTAAGTTGTGTCTTCATTCCGGTTGGTTTCAAAGAACATCTTTATTTCTGCCTTCATTTCATTGTTTATCCAGTCAACATTGAGAAGCAAGTTGTTCAGTTTCCAAGTGGTTGTGTGGGTTTGAGTGTGTTTCTTAATCCTGAATTTTAGTCTGATTGCCCTGTGGTCTGATAGATTGTTTGTTATGATTTCTATTCTTTTGCATTTGCTGAGGAGTGATTTGCTTTCAATGATGTGGTCAATTTTAGAGTAAGTGCAATGTGGTGCTGAGAAAAATGTATATTCTGAGGATTTAGGGTGGAGCATTCTGTATGTGTCTATTAGATCTGCTTGGTCCAGCTCTGCATTCAAGTCCTGGATATCCTTGTTAATTTTCCGTCTCATTGATCTGTCTAATATTGACAGTGGAGTATTGAAGTCTCCCACTATTATTATGTGGGAGTCTAAATCTCGTTTTAGGTCATTAAGAACTTGCTTTATGTATCTGGGTGCTCCTGTGTTGGGGGCATACATATTTAGGATAGTTAGCTCTTCCAGTTGGATTGATCCTTTTACCATTATGTAATATCCTTCTTTGTCTCTTTAGATCTTTGTTGGTTTGAAGGCCATTTTATCAGAGACTAGGATTGCAACCCATGTTTTTTTTTGTTCTTCATTTCCTTGGTAAATCTTCTTCCATCCCTTTATTTTGAGTCTATGTGTGTCTTTGTATGTGAGATGGGTTTCTTGAATACAGTACACCGATGGGTTCTGACTTTCTATCCAATTTGCCAGTCTGTGTCTTTTGATTGGCGCGTTTAGGCCATTTACATTAAATGCTAATATTGTTATGTGTGAATTTGATCCTGCCATTTTGTTACTGGCTGGTTTTCTTTCTCATTAGTTGACTCATTTTCTGCATTGCATTTTTGGTCTTTGCCAACTGGTTTGCTTTTGCAATGACTGGTACTTGTTTCTTTCCATGCTTAGTGTTTCTTTCAGGAGCTCTTGTAGGGCAGGTCTGGTGGTGACAAAAATCTCTCAATAATTGCTTGTCCATAAAAGATTTTATTTCTCCTTCACTTATGAAGCTTAGTTTGGCTGGATATAAGATTCTGGGTTGAAAGTTCTTTTCTTTAAGGATGTTGAATATTGGCCCCCACTCTCTTCTGGCTTGTAGAGTTTCTGCTGAGAGATCTGCTGTGAGCCTGACTGGCTTCCCTCTGTGGGTGACCTGTCCTTACTCTCTGGCTGCCCTTAGCATTTTTTCCTTCATTTCGACCCTGGTGAATCAGACAATTATGTGCCTTGGGGTTGCTCTTCTTGAGGAATATCTTTGTGGAGTTCTCTGTATTTCTTGAATTTGAAATTTGGACTGCCTTGCTAGGCTTGGGAAGTTCTCCTGGATAATATCCTGGAGTGTGTTTTCCAGCTTGGATTCATTCTCCCTGTCATTTTCAGGTACACCAATCAAGCGTAGATTAGGTCTTTTCACATAATCCCATATTTCTTGGAGGCTTTGTTCATTTCTTTTCACTCTTTTTTCTCTTTTATTGCTTTCTCTTTTTATTTCATTGAGTTGATCTTCAATCTCTGATATCCTTTCTTCTGCTTGATCAATTCAGCTATTAAAACTTGTGTTTGCTTCATGTAGTTCTCTTGCCATGTTCTTCAACTCCATCATGTCGTTTATGTTCTTCTCTAAGCTGGTTATTCCAGTTAGCATTTTGTCTAACCTTTTTTCAAGGTTTTTAGTTTCTTTGCATTGAGTTAGAACGTGTTCCTTTAGCCCTGAGAAGTTTGTTATTATCCACTTTCTGAATCCTGTTTCCATCAATTCTTCACACTCCTTCTCGGTCAAGTTGTGATCCTGTGTTGTTGAGGAGTTGTGGTCCCTTGAAGGAGAAGAGGTGTTCTGGTCTTTGGTGGTTTCACCTTTTTTGCACTGTTTTTTTCCCATCTTTGTGGATTTACCTGGCTGTGGTGTCAGAGAGCTGCTTGATGAGGTCGCTTGTCTGCCTGTGGGGGGGGCTACTGGGTTTCTAGGGACTCCTTCAAGTTACTAGGGAAGTTTCCTGTGTCTTTTTTGTTTATGCTGGGAGATTAGGCCCACCTCTTCCGCTGACCTGTAGGTGCTGCAGGGCTGTTGAAAACGCAGTCCCGTTGCTAGGTAGGCTTCCTGTGTTTTTTGTTAAAACATGTAGCCCAGTCCCACCCCTCTAGTGGTGGCTTGTGCCCTTCCTCCACTGGGCTGGATCATTCAGGGTTCCTCTCAGACTGTGGCACTGGCTACACAACCCACTAGAGTCAGAGCTTCAGCCCTCTGGGGTTTGTGGGGGAGGTTAGGGACCCACCCAGCAGCAACCAGCAGTGTCCCCCTTTCAGCTTTCTCTCTCTCTGGTCCTAGGGTAGGGGCCACCCAGCTGCTCCCGCTTACAACTCCCTCTCTCTGGGCAGGGGCAGGGAGGGGGCGATAGCTCAGTCTGCAGACTCTTATTCAACTTTGCACTTGCAATTCCCGGCGCTTGACTGGCAAAGATCCCCTGTTCTGTGTATTGCTGAGGCTTTGGGGGAAGCATTGTTTCTGGACCAGAGCGCCAGAGGTGGAGCCTCTGACTTGCCAGTCAGTTGCATTTTCTGGGTGAAGCAGCACCCCTCCCCGCCTTGGTCTGCCCTAAGTGAGCTTTGCTCACCCTCGGACCAGACCCGTTGAAATGCACCTGGTACCTCAGTTGGAGCTAGGAGATCTCTGGGTTTCTGTGTCTCTT
Source organism: Alouatta palliata (assembly GCA_004027835.1). NCBI lineage: Eukaryota > Metazoa > Chordata > Mammalia > Primates > Atelidae > Alouatta > Alouatta palliata. The sequence continues at coordinate 62,868 of PVKV010004970.1, read as the reverse complement.
TCACTGGGTATTGTGCACTGGAGTTGTGTCTAATCCGCCGTCTTGGATCCTCGCCCCTTAAGTTTTTATTTTAACATGTCAAAAATAATCAGTCTTTTCCTTTATGTATTGTTCTTTTTGAAACTTTTCTAAGGAACTTTTCCTATCTGGAGGTCAGAAAAACATTTCCCTGTGTTTCTGTGGAAACATTTTAGTTAGCTTGTTTGTACAATGGGACCTCAGCATGTTGCCCATGCTGGTCTTGAATTCTTGGCCTGAAGGGATGCTCCCAGCCTTGGCCTCCCAAAGTGCTGATATTACTGATGTGAGACACTGCATCCAGACCCTATTAAAGCATTTAAAGAATTGGTTAACTCTGTTCCATCTACCAAATAGTGCATGCTTTCCCCCTGATTTGTTGTGTACTATGTGGACATGATTTTGTGTGTGGGTTTTCTGTCCTCCCGAGAGTCTGCACCTGTAGCCCTGTGTCAGCACCACACTGCCCTGCTGTCACTGTGACATGCCCTGATAGGTCCAGACACCTATGTTCTTCAAAACTTCCTTGGTTCTTTCTGTTTCTTTGGCTCATCTACAAAAAATTTAGGATCAGTTCAATTGTTTTTTTGTTTGTTTGTTTTTTGAGACGCTCTGTTGCCAGGCTCTGTCACCAGGTTGGAGTACAGTGGCGCGATCTCAGCTCACTGCAACCTCTGCCTCTCAGGTTCAGGCAATTCTCCTGCCTCAGCCTCCCGAGTAGCTGGGATTATAAGCATGTGCCACCACACCCAGTTAATTTTTGTATTTTTAGTAAAGACAGGGTTTCACCATGTTGTCCAGGATGGTCTCAATCTCTTGATCTCATGATCCACCTGCCTTGGCCTCCCAAAATGCTGGGATTACAGGCGTGAACCACCATGCTTGGCAGGTCAGTTCAAATTTTATAAAAATGTGTGTGTGTGTTTTTTTTTTTTTTTACAGTTACATGGAATTTTTACAGTATAAATAATTGACATTTTTATAATTATTGAAGCTTCAAATCTTTGACCAAATTTTATCTCTCCAGGTCCCCTGTATGTCTTTTTTGAATGCGTCCATGATTTTAAGTTTCCTTATGGTGATTTTCACATATTTTTTTCTATGGATGTTGCAACTTTTGTAGCTATTTTAAAAATGGAATTTTTTCATTAGATGTTTTAAAAGCTATTAATAATTATTGATGTGTAGATTTACTTTTGAATGTTGATCTTATATCTGGGCAGAATGTTAATCTATCTTGAGTTGTAGTTTTATTAATAGCATCTTTTTTATTTTCTAGGTAGGCTGTCATAATCTCAAAATAAGGATGGTTTGGTCACTTCTTCCAATCTTGATACCTTTTTTTCTTTTAATTTTTACAGCCACATTTTTAATGATCACATTTTTTCAAACTGTAAATGTTATACATGCATTGGTTAAAAAAACTTAAACTACAGAGAATAGAATGAAAGAAAATAAAACCCCAAAAGCCACTACCATAGTAGACTATTGTTAAAATTTTGTTTTTACTATTTATATTAAAAATTATTTACAGTAACATTTGCTGTCGTGGGGAGTACAGTTTTGTGATTTTTGACAAATATATGTAGTCTTGAAACCACCACTGCCATCAGAATATGGGAAAGTCCCTCATTCCAAATTATTTCTTCATGCTGTGGCTTTGTAAGAAAATCCTTCTTCTACCTCCAATCTTTGGTAACTACGAATATATTCTGTCTCTTTGTGCCTTTTCCAGAATGCCATATAAATGGAAACATACACCATATAACCTTCTGAGTGTCGGTTTTTTAACTTACAATAATGCTTTTGAGATTTATACATTGTTGGGTATATCAGTCGTTTATTACTTTGAATGTTTAATAGAATTGCCTTGTATGGATATAACACAGCTTGTTTACTAAACCATTGAAGGACATTTGAATTGTTTTCAATTTGTTACAATAAAAAGTAATGCTGTTATACATATTCATATACAGGCTTTTGTGTGAACATAATTTTTCATTTCTCTTAGATAAAAACTTTAGTGGGATTGCGAAGTCATATGTTAAGTGTATATTTGAAATGCAGGAAACAGCGCACTATTATCCACAGCGTCTTTACCATTTTGCGTTCTCTCCAGCAATGTGTGAGAGTTCTAAATGCTCTGCACCCTTCCAGCACTTGGAGTTGTTCTATATGTATTTTACATTTTAACTACTTTAATAGATGAATAATGGCATCTCATTGTGATTATAAATAACTTTAAAAAATTTATAAAAAGCATTTTATTTTAGAACACTTTTAGATTTACAGAAATATTGTAAAGATGCTACAAATGTTCCCTGACTTGATGATTCTACTTATGATTTTTCAACTTTACAATGAGACAAAAGCAAGACACATTCAGCAGAAACTCCACTTCAAGTACCCATACAGTCATTCTGTTTTTCACTTTCAGTACAGTATTCAATAAATTATATGAGATATTCAACACTTTATTATAAAATAGACTTTGTGTTAGATGATTTTGCCCAAGTGTAGGCTATTGCAAGTATTCTGGGCACATTTGAGGCAGGCTGGGCTAAGCTGTGCCCAGCTGTGTTTGGTAGGTTAGGGGTGTTAAATGCATTTTTGATTTATGATATTTTCAGCTTACAATGGGTTTATCATTAACTTGAGGAGCATCTATGCAGAGAATGACCATATACTCTCAATTATTATTTGTTTGATATTTTTCACATGATTTGACTAGGCTAACATGTTTTTGGGACAAAGCCTCAGGGACAAAATATTATTTTCACTGTATTATATCAAATGTACATCCAATCAGATGACTTACAGTTGATGTTAACCTTGAATATCTGGCTTACATAGTGGTTGTCAGCCTTCTCCACTGTAAAGTTACTTTTTTTTTTCTTTTTCATACTGAATGCTTTAGAAGAAAGTCACTCAATTTATTGCTGCTTTGGCATTTGAGATCTCTTTCTCTTGGCTCCTGTGTCCCTCTGAAATATTTATTGTTACTGCGGTGTTTTGTATAAAATGTTTTCTTAGCACTTCCTTACTTTCTGACACTAAATATGCTTTATGTTCATCTCGTATATTTCCTGTTTCTGTTCTAGGATTAGTCATTTCTCCAAGAAGTCCTGCTTCCTTCTCTTGTAGAATCGTGTTAAAAGCCAAGATCTGGGGCTGGGTTGCTCATTGGTATGAGGGCTTTGTTGCTATTAATTCATCTGAGGTGACAGAGCAAGGAAATGCATGTGTGTATACTAAATCATGTATATATGCTTATCTATAAATTTCTATATTTAACTATCTGAATATATATTAAGCTACACATGAGTTCGTAGTGATGTCTCTAACTATCAGTTACCACATGGATCATGTGGAACCTGGCTCCGACCAACAGCCATCCATTTGCTTAAGCTCTCAAGTCTAGTATACATGCGTAGTGGTATCAGAAGCGTTAACCTTATCCCTGCTGAAGTGAAAAATGAACTGGGCACAGTTAACAAGAAGGGAATACTTTATTCAAGACTATCACAATAGAGGAAAAGCACCAAACTCAACTCCATTGAGGCAAAAGATGGCAGGGTTGTTGAGTGCTGAGTGAGCTAGTGGAAACATACTGGACAATCTTAAGGGGATGGTTGCTCAATAGGATGTGTCAGGCACATTGAGTTATTCCTGTAGTCTCAATATCAAATATGTTTCTCTGTGATTAAGGTTTACTAATTGGCACTAATCAAAGTTAGACTCCTACTCTTCCAGAGAATAAAAGACAGGGGTTCCCAGGTTCTGAAAAAGGCATTTTTTTTTAAATTATAAAACTGGTAAGAAACTGAAAGAAGATTCACATACACTTCAAAAGAGGCAGAGGAAACTTTTACAATTAGGAACTTTCTAAAGTGAATCTTCTAAGGAAAGGAAGGTCATAGCCCTAGAGGCAGAAAGAAGCCCCTCTAAACTTTAGCCAACCTGAGTGAAACATTAAGGCTGCCTTGGGTACCCCAAATGAGAAACATTTTTATCTGTAGGAGTACAGTATTTATGTGCAAGTTCTTTTGCCGTTACAAGATGCCACACATTTCGAAAATCACTTAGGTTGGTAACTCCCCCAAGCCTCTTTCAGTGAGATAGTTTCATATTGTAACACAGTTAAATTGTTTCATCATGTTCTCTGTTCCATCCTGGGATTTTGTTTTTCTGAGTTTTGCATGTATTAAGGTTTATTCTCTGTGTGGTTAAGTTCTATGGGTTTTGAAAAACAAATAAGGCTATGGATCTACTATATTAATTTTCTAAGGCTGCCATAACAAAATATCACAGACTGGAGGCATAGACAACAGAGATTTATATTCTCATAGATCAGGAGGCTGGAAGTCTGACATCAAGCCGTCAGCATGGTTGGTTTCTCTTGAGGCCTCTCTCCTTGGCTTGCAGATGTCTGCTTCTTCCGGTGTCCTCACATTGCAGTCTCTTTCTATTGTTTGTGTCTTAATTTTCTCTTCTTATAAGGACACCAGTTATATTGAATTTGGGTCCACCAAAATGGCCTCATTTTAACTTAGTCATCTTATTTTTTTGAGATGGAGTTTTGCTCTTTCACCTAAGCTGGAGTGAAGTGGCATGATCTCGGCTCTCTGCAACCTCTGCCTCCCAGGTTCAAACAATTCTTCTGCCTCAATCTCCCAAGTAACTGGGATTACAGGCACCTGCCACCACGCCCAGCTGATTTTTGTATTTTTAGTAGAGACAGGGTTTTGCCATGTTGGCCAGGCTGGTCTTGAACTTCTGATCTCAGGTGATCCAGCCACCTCAGCCTCCCAAAGTGCTAGGATTACAGGCATGAGCCATCGCGCCCAGCTGAACTTAATCACCTTTTAAAATACCCTCTCTCCAAGCACAATTCAGCCCGTAACATCTACCAGTACAGTTTCATACAGAAGAATTACACCGCCTTAAAAAAATTCTCTTTGTCTCACCCATTCCACTTTTCCTCCAATTCAAACCCTTGGCAACCCCTGACGTTTTACAGTCTAAATAATTTTGCCTTTTCTGAAATGATATATAATGGAATTACACCATATGTAGTCTTTTCAGACTGCCTTCTTTCACTTAACAATATATATTTAAGATTCATCTATATCTTTTTGTGGCTTGATAGCTCATTTCTTTTTATTGCTGATTCTTTTTATCCATCTGATGAATGTACCAGTTTATCCATTCACTCACTGAAGAATATCTTCCTTGCTTCTAGTTTTTGATGATTATGCACAAAGCTGCTGTAAACATTTGTGTGCAAGTTGGTATACAGATATGTTTTCAAATAAATTAGTTAAATACCTAGGAACAAGATTGCTGGATTTTATGGTAAAACTAGGGATAGATTTGTAAATGCTATAAAACTGTCTTCCGCAGTGTGAATAGCTGTACAATAATTTTTCATTCTTAGTGTTTGAATGAGAGTTTTTTTTTTTTACTCCACAACCTTGTTAACATTTGGTATTGTCAAGATTTTTAGATTCTAACCACTTTAATAAGTGTATGAGAATATCTTATTGTTGTTTTAGTGTAAAATTCTCTAATGCCAAATAGTGTTGAACATCTTTTTATATACTTATTGACCATCTATTATGTAGCTACTTTGGCGAGGTGTCTGTTCAGATATTTTGTTCATTTTTAAAATTTGTTTTCCTGTTTTTTTTATTGTTGAGCTTCAAGAGTTTTGTGCGTTTTGAGTACAAGTACTTTATTCAATATGTGTGTGTCACATTTTTCCCCAGTCTGTAACTTACTATTTTATCCTATTAGTATTGTTTTCACAGAGTAAAGCTTTTAACTTTAATAAAGTTATACTTATCACTCTTTTTTCTTTCAAGGATCATTGTTTTATTGTTGCATGTAAAGATCCTCCATCCAATGCAAGGGAACTTAGATTTCTCCTGTTTTCTTCGAGAAGTTTTCTAGTTTTTGAGTTTTACATTTAGGTCTATGATACAGTTTGAGTTAATGTTTGTGGACATTCTAAGGTCTGCGTATGGTTTCATCTCTTTCTTTTGCATTTGTTCTCTTAATCTACACGTGCCTTCTTTCGTCAATATCACACTGTCTTGATTCCTGTAGTCTCAATATTAAACAGTTGAGTCCTCCAGCATTATTATTCTTCAGGATTGCATTAATTGCTCTAGGTCTTTTGCCTTCCCATGTACACTTTAAAATTTGATTGCTGATATTTACCAAAAAGCTTGCTTGCGTATAGAATTGCAAGGAATCTCACTAGCCAAAACAATCTTGCAAAAAGAAAAAAAAAAAGAGCAAAGTTGGAGGAATAATACTTCATGATTTCAAAACATACTACAAAGCTGCAGCAATCTAAAAAGTTTGATACTGTAATAAAACTAGACATATAGACCAGTGAAATGGAACTGAGAGCCCCAAAAGAAGCCCTTATATTAATGGCCAATTGATTTTCAACAAGTGTGCCAAGATCATTTAATGGTGAAAGAATAGCATCTTGAACAAATTATGCTGGGACAACTTTATATCCACATTCAGTAAAATGAATTGGACTCCTATTTCATACCATATATAAAAATTAATTCAAAGTAGAACAAATACCCAAATATAAGGGCTAAGTTATATAACTCCTGGAAGAAAACATAAAATTAATTATTCTTGACCTTAGATTTGGTAAAGGATTTCTAAATATGACACCAAAAGCAAGAGCAACAGAAGCAAAAATAGATAAACTGAATTTCATTAACATAAAAAACTTTTGCCATAAAATGACACTATCAAGAAACTGAAAAGAAAATCTACAACATGATGATTCACCATCCAGTATATATAAAGAACTCATAGAACTCAAAAACAATAAGGCAAATACCCCCCCAAAAGGAAATCTGGACAAAAACTTGAATAGACATTTCTCCAAAGATACACAAATAGACAAAAAAAATTTGAAAAGATGCTGAATGTTATTAGTCTTTAAGAAAATGTAAATCAAAAGCAAAATGAGATGTCACTTCACACGCACTAGGGTAACTATAATAATAATTCTAAAAAACAACAATTGGCAAGAACGTGGAATAATTGAAATTCTTATCCAGTGCTAGAAAGAATGAAGAGTGGTTTACCTGCCATGGAAAACAATTTGGCAGTTCCTTAAAAAAATCAACAGAAATACTGTATGATCCTGGAATTTCACTCATAGAAACAGACCAGAAAGAACTGTAAATGGATATTCAAACAAATTCTTGTACACCAATGTTTATAGCAGCACTTTTCACAACAATCAAAAGATGGAGATAACCAAAATGTGCATCAGTGGATGAGTAGATGAACAAAATTTGATTGATCCATACAAGGAAATATTATTAATCCATAATAAAAAATTAAGGACTAATACATGTTACAATGTGAAAGAATCTCAAACACTTTATGGCAATTGAAAGATATCAGACACAAAAGGTCACATATTATGTGATTCCATTTATTCACAATATCTAGAAAGGTAAATCCATAGATACAGAAAACATATTAGTGGTTACCAGTGGCTGAGTGGAATGGGAAGAAAAATGGGAATTAACTGCTTAAGAAGTAAGGGTCTTCTTTGGGGATGATGAAAATGTTCTGGAGTTTCAATGTGGGAAGATGAAAAATGTTTTGGAGATGGCATGTGGTGATGGTTGCCCAATATTGCGAATATACTAAATGGCACTGAATTGTACACTTTAAAATGATTAATTTTATGTTGCATGAATTTTACCTCAATTTAAAACAAAAGAAAGCTTACAGGAATCTTGACTGGGATTGCACTGAATATATAGATCGATTTGGAAAGAAGTGTTGTAGTAACAATATTGAGATTTAAAAAGCATAGAATATTTCTCCATGTATTTATTCACGTCGACCTTCTTTGATTTCTTTCATTAATGCTTTTTCATGTTCTACATAAAGACCCTGCACATATTTTGTTAGACTTAAACATAAGCATTTCAATTATTTTGTTGCAAGTATAAATGACTTTTTTTCAATTTTTTCATTGCTGGTGTAAACAGAAGCAATTTTAAAAATATTTAGCTTGTATTCTGCAGCTTTGCTGCAGAATGGTACTTAGTACTTACAGTTTAAAGATTTTTTGTTGATTCTTTGGAAACTTCTGCATAGACAATCAGGTCATCTGAGAATAAATAAAATTTATTTATATATTTCCAATATGTAGATTTTTATGTAATATTTTTTGAATAGCCAGAACTTTCAGTATATTACAGTGTTAAGAAAGAATACCTGGATGGACAGTAAGATGGCCAGTGAGATCAAAGCAGAAGATGGATGATTTCTGCATTTCCAACTGAGGTATCAAGCTCATCTCACTGGAACTGGTTATTCAGTGGCTGTAGCCTATGAAGGGTGAGCAGAAGCAGGGTGGGGCATCACCTCACCCAGGAAGCACAAGGGGTCAAAGAACTCCCTCTCCTAGCCAAGGCAAGCCACATGAAAAATGGTGCATTCTGGTCCGGATACTATGCTTTTCCCATAGTTTTCACAACCTGCAGACCAGAAGATTCCCTCAGGGGCCTACACTATCAGGGCCATGGGTTTCAAGCACAAAACTGGGGAGGTCACTTGGGCAGACACTGAGCTAGCTGCGGGAGTTTTTTTTTTTTTTTTTTTTTTTTTTTTTTTTTTTTTTTAATATATATACCTCAGTGGCACCTGAAATGCCAGTGAGACAGAACTGTTCACTCCCCTGGAAAGGAGGCTGCAGTCAGGGAGCCAAGTGGTCCTACTCAGCGGATCCTACCCTCACAGAGCCCAGCAAGCTAAGATTCACTGGCTTGAAATTCTCACTGCCAGCACAGTAGTCTGAAGTCAACCTGGGATGCTTGAGCTTGGTGGGGGGAGGAGCATCTGCCATTACTGAGGCTTGAGCAGGCAGTTTTCCCCTCACAGTGTAAACAAAGCAGCTGAGAAGTTTGAACTGGGTGGAGCCCACCATAGCTTGGCAAAGCCACTGTAGGCACACTGTCTCTCTAGATTCCTCCTCTCTGGGTGGAGCATCTCTGAAAAAAAAAGCAGCAGCTCTAGTCAGGGGCTTATAGATAAAACTCCCATCTCCCTGGGACAGAGCACTTGGGGGAGGGGGCAGCTGTGGGCCCAGCTTCAGCAGACTTAAACACTCCTGCATGCCAGCTCTGAAGAGAGAAGCAGATCTCCCAGCACAGTGCTTGAGCTCTTCTAAGGGACAGACTGACTCCTCAAATGGATCCCTGACCCCCATGCCTCCTGAGTTGGAGACACCTCCCAGCAGGGGTTGAGAGAAACCTCATACAGTAGAGCTCTGTCTGTCATCTGGTAGGTGCCCCTCTGGGAGGAAGCTTCCAGAGGAAGGAACAGGCAGCAGTCTTTACTGTTCTGTAGCCTCCACTGGTGATACCCAGGCAAACAGGGTCTGGAGTGGACTTCCAGCAAACTCCAGTGGAACTGCAGCAGAGGGACTTGACTATTAGCAGGAAAACTAACAAATAGAAAGGAATAGCATCAACATCAACAAAAAGGATGGCCACACAAAAACCCCATCTGAAGGTCACCAGTGTCAAAAACCAAAGGTATATAGATCCATGAAGAAGAGGAAAAACCAGAACAAAAAGGCTGAAAACTTCGAAAGACCAGAATGCCTCTTCTTCTCCAGAGGATCACAACTCCTCACCAGCAAGGAAACAAAACTGGATGGAGAATGAGTTTCACAAATTGACAGAAGTAGGCTTCAGAAGGTGGGTGATAACAAACTCCTCTGAGCTAAAGGAGCATATTCTAACGCAATGTAAGGAAGGTAAGAACTTGAAAAAAGGTTAGAGGAATTGCTATCTAGAGTAACCAGTTTGGATAAAAAAATAAATGACCTGATGGAGCTGAAAGACACATCATGAGAACTTTGTGAAGTATACACAAGTATCAATAGTCAAATGATCAAGCAGAAGAAAGGATATCAAAGATTGAAGATCAACTCAATGAAATAAAGTATGAAGACAATGTTATAGAAAAAGAAATGAAAAGGAATGAACAAAACCTCCAAGAAATGTGGGACTATGTGGAAAGACCAAACATACGTTTGATGGGTGTACCTGACAGTGACCTGGAGAATGGAATCAAGTTGTAAAACACTTTTCGGGATACTATCCAGGAGAACTTCCCCAACCTAGCAAGACAGGCCCACATTCAAATTCAAAAAATACAGAATACACCGCAAAGATACTTTTCAGGAAGAATAACCCCAAGACACATAATTGTCAGATTCATCAAGGTTGAAATAAAGGAAAAAATGCTAAGGGTAGCCAGAGAGAAAGGTCGGGTTCCCACAAAAAAAGAGCCCATCAGACCCACAACTAAGCTCTTGGCAGAAACCCTACAAGCCAAAAGAGAGTGTGGACCAAAGTTCAACATTCTTAAAAAAAAAAGAATTTTCAACCCAGAATTCCATATCCAGGCAAACTAAGCTTCATAAGTGAAGGAGAAATAAAATCCTTTACAGACAAGCAAATGCTGAGAGATTTTGTCACTACCAGGCCTGCCTATAAGAGCTCCTGAAGAAAGCACTAGATACGAAAAGAAGAAATTAGTACCAGCCACTGCAAAAACTTACCAAATTGTAAAAACCATCCACACTCTGAAGAAACTGCATCATAACAAACAATCTCTCAGACCACAGTGCAATCAAATTAGAACTCAGGATTAAGAAGCTCACTCAAAACCGCACAACAGCATGGAAATTCTGAACAACCTGCTCCTTAATGTCTACTGGGTAAATAACGAAATTAAGGCAAAAATAAATGAGTTCTTTGAAACCAATGAGAATGAAGACACAATATACCAGAATCTCTGGGACACATTTAAAGCAGTATGTATAGGAAAATTGTTAGCACTAAATGCCCATATCAGAAAGCAGGAAATATCTAAAATTGACACCCTAACATCACAATTAAAAGAAGTAGAGAAACAATAGGAAACAAATTCAAAAGTTAGTAGAAGACAGGAAATAAATCCAAGCAGAACTGAAGGAGATAGAGGCACAAAAAACCCTTCAAAAAATCAGTGAAATCAGGAGCCGGTTTTTTGAAGAGATCAACAAAATAGATAGACCACTTGCCAGACTAATAAAGAATAAAAGAGAGAAGAATGAAATAGATGCAATAAAAAAAGGTAAAGGGGATATCATCACTCAGCCCACAGAAATACAAACTTCCACCAGAGAATACTATAAACACTTCTATGAAATAAGCTAGAAAATCTAGAAGAAATGGATAAATTCCTGGACACATATACCATCCCAAGACTGAAACAGGAATAAGTTAAATCCCTGAGTAGACCAATAACTGAAATTGAGGCAGTAATTAATAGCCTACTAACCAAAAAAGAAAAAAAGAGAGAAAACTCCAGGACCAGATGGATTTACAACCGAATTCTACCAGAGATGCAAAGAGGAGCTGGTACCATTCCTTCTGAAACTATTCCAAATAATATGAACAGACAGACTCCTCCCTAACTCATTTTATGAGACCAACATCACCCTGATGCCAAACCCAGCAAAGACACACACACAAAAAAGCAAATTTCAGGGCAATATCCCTAATGTAAAATAGTGGCAAACTGAATCCAGCAGCACATCAAAAAGCTTATCCACCATGATCAAGTCAGCTTCATTCCTGGAATGCAATGCTGGTTCAACATACACAAATCAATAAATGTAATCCATCATATTAACAGAACCAATGACAAAAACCACATGATTATCTCAATAGACACAGAAAAGCCCTTTGAAAAAAATTTAAGAGCCCTTTATGCTAAAAACTCTCAATAAACTAGGTATAGATGGAATGTATTCTCAAAATAATAAAAGCCATTTATGACAAGTCCACAGCCAATATCACACTGAATGGGCAAAAACATTTCCTTTGAAACCCAGCACAAGACAAGGGTATCCTCTCTCACCACTCCTATTCAAAGGAGTACTGGAAGTTCTGGCCAGGGCAATTAGGCAAGAAAAAGAAATAAAGGGTATTCAATTAGGAAATGAGAAAGTCAAATTGTCTCTCTTTGCAGATGACATGATTGTATATCTAGAAAACCCCAGAGTCTCAGTCCAAAATCTCCTTAAGCTGATAAGCAACTTCAACAGTCTCAAAATACAAAATCAATGTGCAAAAACCACAAGCATTCCAATAACAGGCAAACATAGAGCCAATTCATGAGTGAACTCCCATTCATAACTGCTACAAAGAAAATAAAATACCTAGGAATGCAACTTACAGGGGATGTGAAGAACCTCTTCAAAGAGAACCACAAACCACTGCTCAAGGAAATAAGAGAGGACACAATCAAATGGAAAAACATTCCATGCTCATGGTTAGAAAGAATCAATACCATGAAAATACCCATACTGCCCAAAGTAATTTATAGATTTGATGCTATCCCCATCATGCTATCATTAACTTTCTTCACAGAATTGTGAAAAACTACTTTAAATTTCATATGGAACCAAAAAAGAGCCCGCATAGCCAAGACAATCCTAAGCAAAAAGAATAAAGCTGGAGGCATCACGCTACTTGACTTCACAGTATACCACAAGGCTACACTAACAAAAACAGCATGGTGCTGGTATCAAAACAGATACATAGTCCAATGGAACAGAACAGAGGCCTCAGAAATAATGCCACACATCATTGACAAACCTGACAAAAACAAGCAATGGGAAAAGGATTTCCGATGTAATAAATGGTGTTGGTAAAACTGGCTAGTCATATGCAGAAAGCTGAAACTGTATCCCTTCTTTACACCTTATACAAAAATTAACTCAAGATGCATTAAAAACTTAAACATAAGACCTAAAACCATAAAAACCCTAGAAGAAAACCTAGACAATACCATTCAGGACATAGGCATAGGCAAAGACTTCATGACTAAAACACCAAAAGCAATGGCAACAAAAGTCAAAATTGACAAATGGAATCTAGTTAAACTAAAGAAATTCTGCACAGCAAAAGAAACTATCATCAGAGTTAAACGGGCAACCTACAGAATGGGAGAAAATTTTTGCAATCTATCCATCTGACACAGGGCTAATATCCAGAATCTACAAGGAAATTACAATAATTTACAAGAAAACAACCAACCATCAAAAAGTGGGTGAAGGATGTGAACAGACACTGCTCAAAAGAAGACATGTATGCAGCCAACAAACATGTGAAAAAAAAATTCACCATCAGTGGTCATTAGAGAAATGCAAATCAAAACCACATTGAGACACCATCTCATGCCAGTTAGAATGGCAATCATTAAAAAGTCAGGAAACAACAGATGCTGGAGAGGATGTGGAGAAATAGAAATGCTTTTTCACACTGTTGGTAGGAGTGTAAATTAGTCCAACCATTGTGGAAGACAATGTGACAATTCTTCAAGGATCTAGAATTAGAAATACCATTTGACCCAGCAATCCCATTACTGGGCATATTATGCAAAAGATTATAAATCATTCTACTATAAAGACACATGCACATGTATGTTTATTGTGGCACCATTCACAATAGCAAAGACTTGGAACCAACCCAAATGCCCATCAATGATAGACTGGATAAAGATAAAGAAAATGTGCCACATATACACCATGGAATACTATGCAGCCATAGAAAAGGGTGAGTTTATGTCCTTTGCAGGGACATGAATGAATCTGGAAACCATCATTCTCAGCAAACTAACACAAGAACAGAAAACCAAACACTGCATGTTCTCACTCATAAGTGGGAGTTGAACAATGAGAACACATGGACACAGGGAGGGGAACATCACACACAAGGGCCTTTCTGTGGGTGGGGTGGCCAGGGGAGGGATAGCATTAAGAGAAATACCTATTGTAGATGACGGGTTAATGGGTGCAACAAACCACCATGGCATGTGTATACCTATGTAACAAACCGGCATGTTCTGCACATGTATCCCAGAACTTAAAGTATAATAATAAATAAGTAAATAAAAATAAAAATAAATAAAAAAAGAAAAAATACCCTTGTCTTATTCCTGATCTTAGTAGAAAAGCATGATTTTCTCACGATTAAGCACAACGTCAGCTGTAGAATTTTGTTGTTGTTTTTTATGAAGTTGAGAAAGTTCTCCCATATGTCTAAATTTCTGAGTTGAGGCAGTGCTTGTTAGATTTATTCACTGTAAAGTTAAATTACCTCCTTGCTGTACTATAGTCTTTGATACAAGTCCGAATGTATAGCCCACATTGCTTATGTGCAGTTACTTTTACTTTTAGTCTTACGTACTATATTCATTTCCAAAGTTACTTCGATTAGTACCCTTTTCCCACACCTTCAAGGTAGGTTTTTGATTTATAGTTTTTTAGTATTTATTCTTTTATCTTACTTTGTTTTGATGTCAGGGCCTGCAAGGACATATATGTTTGACATTGTTTACTTGTCTTCTATATTTAACACTTGATAGAATCCTTTTCATCATTTATTTTGAATTCTCTAAGCATTTTTATGTTTCGTTTATATGGTTTTATGTTAATTTGATGGTGTCAATTGTATTTTGCTTTTAGTGTAATTGTTTCAATTTCTGAAATAATTTTGTCTTTGTAAAACTTATTTTCTAAATTATGCAAATTTCTAATGAACATTTTCCTGTTTTCTAATCATTTATTCTCTAAGATTTCTTAAAAATTTTAAAATATTTTTTATTGAATGCATTTACTCATTTAAAGATATGTTGTTTTTTCTGATTTTTTTTCTATTTACTCTGATTTGTAACTGCAGTTTCTAGCAAGCTTTATTCTGGTTCTGACAAGCTCTGATTTTATTATTCTGTCTTTGTAAGTAGTAAGCATTTCTTTTTTTGTATTAGTTATTGAATGATTTGGCTCATCCTGAGTCACTTATTAACAGAAGAACCATATTGTTGGAATGTTTAAGGGCACTTTCCCCATTTTTCAACTTAAGAAGGTCTCCTCTGTTATCACAGGTAAGACTCGTTCTTTCATACGTAACTGTCTCCTTAATTTTTCTGTACTTTTTACAACTGTTACCTTGACCTCTTCCTTTTCTTTTATATTTCTTTATTTGTTCTTAAATGTATCTTCATCATTTCTACATGCTGTCTTTGTGTGTGTGTTGTGGTAAATTATAAATATTGGCCACAAATACATGGATTTACTTATGAACTCTTAATTCTATTCTATTGACCTATATGTATATAATTGTCCCAGTATCATATTTAATTGACAACTGTAGCTTGGTTATAAAATTTAAAAGTGGGAAGTATGAATAGTTCAACTTTTTAAAAAATATTGTTTTGGGTACTTGTGGTCTGTTGAAATTCCATATATATTTATAGTATTAGCTCTTTCATTCTTCATAAAGGCTATTCATATTTGGAATAGGACTGCACTGAATCATTATATTGTTTTGGGGAGTACAGACATCTTAGAAATGTTGATTCTTACCATTTATTATTATGGGATGTATCTGTTTGTTTATTGATTTATTTTAGTTATATTTTGTGGTTTAAAGTGCACTATTCTTCCAAGGAGTGGCTAAAGTGATTCTTAAGTATTCTATCCCTTTAAATAACATTATAAATAAAATTCTTTTCTTAATTTCCTTTTCATGTTTTTTATTGCTACTATACAGAAATAAAACTGATTTTTGTGTGTTGTCTCTCTCACACCTTTGCTGAATTCATTTGTTAGCATTAATAAGTTTTGTGGTGTATTTGTTGGAATTTCTACATATAAGATCATATTATCTATGCACAGTGTTAGTTTTACTCCTTTTCTTTCAATTTAAAGGCGTGTTATTTCTTTTTCTTACCTGATTGCTCTGCCTAGAATGTCTAAAACAATGTGGAATAGAAGTAGCAAAAGGAGGCATGCTTATCATGCTCCTGATCTTAAGGAAAAGGATTTAGCCTTTCACCCTTGGGAATAAGGTCTAGTTAAGGATTTTTTTTTTTTAATCTTTCATTAGCTTTTGAGTGTTTTTATTATAACAGGGTGTTGGATTTCTCACATTTTTTTTTGCGTCAGTGAAGATTATGATGTGGCTTTATCCCTTTATTCTGGTAATATTATATGTTACATTGATGGATTGCCGTATATTAAACCATCCTTTCATTTCTAGTATAATTCACTTGGTTATGGTATAAAATCCCTTTAACAGGGTGTTGTATTTGTTTTGCTACTATTTTGTTGAGGATTTGACCTATATATTCACAGGAATAATAATCTCTAGCTTTTTGCTTTGTTTAGTTTTTGTTTTCATTTTACTTGTTATGTATTTATTTGGCTTTGATAGCATGGTAATTCTGGCCACACAGAATGAGTTAGGAAGTATTCTCTACTCTTCTATTTTTTGCAAGAGTTTGAAAAACATTGTTATTAGGTCATTTTTATTTACTGGTAGAATTCATCAGTGCAGTTATCTGGTTCTGGGTCTTGTTGGTTGTGAAGTTTTTATTACTGGCTTAATCTCTTCTTGTGTCTTTTCAGATATTCTTTTTAATCTTTAGTCAATTTGTAGTAGTTTTTTTGTTTCAAGAACTTTGTTAATTATATCTAGGTTATCTAATTTGTTAGTATACAATTGTTAATAATATTCTTTAAAAATGCATTTTATTTCTATAGTATCTGTAGTAATAAGCACATTTTCATTTTTATCTTAGTAATTTGAGTCTTTGTTTCTTTTTTCTTAATCAGACTAGTCTAGGTTAAGATTTGTCAATTTTGTTAATGTTTTAAAAAACTGATTTTTTATTTTCTCTATCGCTTTTCTATTCCCTATTTTGTCATCTTTATTATTTTGTTTATTCTGCTAGCTTTAACGTCAGCTTCTTGTTCTTTTTCTACTGCATTAGAATGTAACTTTCTTTTCTTTAAATGTAGGCGTTTACAGCAATACATTTCCTATGAGCACTGCTTTCACTGCTTCCTGTGAGTGTTGTGTTTTCATTTTCATTTTGTCTCAGTGTATTCTCTAATTCCCATTTTGATTTCTTTTTAACCTTTTGGTTATTTGAGAGTGTTCTATAATTTCTACACATTTGTGACTTTTTAGTTGTTATTCTGTTATTGATTTCTGTTTCAATTCTATATGGGTGGGAAAGGTAGTTTGTGTGATTTCAAGCCTTTTAAATTTATTGAAACTTGTTTTGTGACCTAACATATGTTTTATCCTGGAGAATGTTTCACGTTTACATGAGAATAATGTGTAATTTTGTTGTTAGGTGGAATGTTCTGTATGTTTGTTAGGTCTAATTGGTTTGTAGGGTCATTAAAATCCTCTATTCCTTATTCATCTTCTGTCTGGTTTTTCTACCTCTTTTTAAAGTGGGGCATTGGAGTCTCCAACTCTGATTGCACACTATTTCTCTCTGTTTTTGTTGTCAATATTATGTTCAGATATATTGAGATTCTGTTGTTAGCTGTGTATATGTTTGTAATTGTTATATCTCCTTTATTGTCTAAAGTCATTTAACTTTTGTAATAATTTGAAAATCGACGTCCATTTTTTTTCTGATACTGTAACTCCCACTCTTTTTGGATTACTATTTTCATGAAATTTATTTCATTTTACTTTTAGCTTAGTTGTGTCTTTGAAAGTGAGATTCTTATAGACAACATATAGATATATCATGTTATTTTAGTCATACTGTCAATCTCTGACCATTAATTGGTAGTTTTATTTCACTTATATTTAAAGTAATTACTGATAAGAAATTGTTTCTGATATTTTGCTATATATGTTCTATAGTATTATTATTATTTTTTGTTTCTCAAGTATTGCTTTCTTTGATACTTAATGGATTTTTTTTAGTGCCCTGTCATCATTGCTTTCTAATTTATTTTCTGTACACTTTGAAAGTTATTTTCTCAGTGGCTATCTTCAAGATTAGAATTAATATCTTAAATTCATACAAGCTAATCAAATAAATACCAACTTGGCTTTCTTAGTATACAGATACATGGCTCTATACATCATTTTCCATCTCTCTTTTTATTTTTATTTTCACAAAATATAGTTTAATACATTATAGATTTATAATTACTGTTTTTGTGTTTGCCATTTCAATCTAAGAGAAGAAAGGGAATTACAAACCAAAGGTGCAATGATACTGGCTCTAATTTGCTATATAGTTACTTCCACCAGTGCTCTTGATGTCATTACACAGTTTTGATTTAGTCTAATCTTTTTACATTTTGGTCTGAAGGATTTCCTTTAGAATTTCTTAGGGCAGATCTGTTAGCAATAAACTCCCCTAGCTTTGTTTATCTGAGAATGTTTTAATTTCTCCGTTTTTACACATTTTATTTTAAGTTCTGGTATACATGAGTAGAAAATTTCTCAATTTTGAAAGATAGTTTTTCTATGTCTAGAATTCTTGGATGACAGGTTTTTTTTTTTTTTTTTTACTTTTAGTAGTTTAAATATATTATTCCAATGTTTTCTTTACTTCAGAGTTGATGACAATGTAATTGTTAATCTACTTGAGGATCACTTATCTGTGATGAGTCATTTACTTTTGCTGCTTTCAAAATTCTTGTCTTTGCCTTTTGAAAGTTTGATTAAAATGTGCTTTATTGTTGATGTCTTTGGGGTTAGCCTACTTGTAGTTTGATAAGTTTCTTGAATGTGTTGTTTTATGTGTTATATAAAGTTTTGGAAAATTTTCAGCCACTATTTCTTCAAGTATTCTTTCTCCTCTTCTTTCTTTTTTTTGACACTTCCATTATGTGTATGTTGGTAAACTCAATGGAGTCCCACAAGTCTTACGTTATGTTTTGTGTGTGGGGTTTTTTTTTCTTTTAAAAAGTTTCTGCTCCTCAGACTGGATATTACTTGGCTTATCTTTAAGTTTACTGATTTTTTTTTTCTTCTGCCTGCTTAAATCTGATGTTAAACACTCTAGTGAGTTTTTCATTTCAGTTATTGTACTTTTTAGCTTCAAAGATTCTATTTTGTTCCATTCCCTTTTTATAGTCTCTATATTTTTATTCTTGTCCTTTTATCTCTGTTTGTTCACACGTTGTTTTCCTGATTTTCTTTAGCTCTTTGTCTATGATTTTCTTTAACCATTTCTGCATATTTAAGACAATTGATTTAAAATATTTGTATACTACATTTAACAACTATGCTTTTTGAGGCACAGTTTTTATTCCTTTTTTATTCAGTTAAAATGCCATACTTTATACTTTTTTGCATGCTTCATAATTTTTTTCCACAATTGAACATTTTGAATATTTTGACATGATAACTCCTAAAATAAGATGGTCCCACTTCCAATGAATTTCTGTGCTTACCATGGGCTATCACTATTTATTTAGCTGTTTTTCTAAACTACTTTTGTAAAGACTGTGTCTTCTTTGTCATGTGTAGTCATTGTTCCTTTAGCTTAGTGTTCAGTTAGTGTTCTGACAGATTTTACTAAACACCTGAAGCCAACAACAGGAATGACAGTAAAAAATATAAAGCAAATTTCTCCATATTTGAAGACTGTCTCTGTGTCAGGGCATTCTTTCAATGCTTATTAATACCTCTGCCCTACGTTTTAGTTTTGCCTGCATTGAGCCTAAGAGTAGCCAAAGATAAAAACTTATGGTCTTTCCAGCATGTGTGTTTTGCCCTGGTTCTGTAGAGTCTTTGAAATATGTGGGAACTCAAAACCCTTATTTCCTAAATTATTTTACTCTCCATCTTTTCATTCAGGCATTCAGTGCATGCCTATTGCTTGACCTAAATGATTTTTATTTTATTTTCTTCTCTTATGTAGCAGGGACTTTATTATTTACATTTTATTGTTTTTAAGTAACGCCCTCTTCATAGCCACTTCTCCACTTTGAGAAGCTTTTGAACTAGAAAAAAAAAAAAATGGCAAGACACTTGTCTAAATTCTTCAGGGAACTCCAAGACAGGTCAAAACAGACTAATGCAATTTCTTGGGAATAGGGGTAATTTTGCTTCTTCTGGAACTTCTGCTGGAAACAGGGACTCACACCAGGAAAGCAGGATGCCATCTTCAGGATCACCGTCATATCAGTGTGGGGTGTGGAGCAAGGGTAAATTAAAATGCCTCAAAGATCTTTTACCAGGTTAGAGTGGAGTATCTCCTTATTAAGCATTCACCTGGATGCTGTACATTTTTAAATTTCATCCATAGTTCTGATAAGGTTGACTTGTACTTTTTTTTTATGCCAGATACATGGCATTTCTGAGGAGTAATGGTTATCTATGATTTCCCACTTTTCCATTTTTTTTCTGATGTTCCTCTCTTATTTACATTTTAAAGATACTTTTTCTATATGAAAAATCTTAGATTTGTTTGTTTTTTAAAAAATTTGTAAATATTTTACTTCATTCTATGCTTTCTTGCATGATGTTTGAAGCAAATTCTTTTTCTTGTTCTTCTATATATAAGGCTTCTTGCCACCCTGGGCTTCTTTCAGAATTTTCTCTTGGTCTTGTTTTTCTGCAGTTTGAAATAAATTTTACTATAGTTTTGGCAGTTATTCTGCTTGATGTTTTTTAATCACCCTGAATCTGTGGTTGGGAGTCTTTTATTAATTTTGTAAAAGTCTCATCCGTTATTACTTCAGTTTTTCTTTTCTGTTCTGTTTTCTATTTGTTTTTCTTCCAGTATTCCAATTATTTGTAGATTACACCTTTCAAAATTGTCCAACAGTTCTCGAATGTTTCTTTCTCTCTCCCTATTTCTGCTATCCTTCCTCCTTCTCCTTCTCTTTCTTCTTTTTTTTCTCATTCTTATTTGCCTGTTGATTTTGTAAGTTTTAATTGACTCTTCTTCACGCTTGCTGATTATTTTCTCTGTCTTGTCTAATCACTTGATGACATTATCAAAAACATTCTTTTCTTATACCACAGTGAGTTGATTTCTAGCATTTCCATGTGATTCTTTCTTAAATTTTTTATCTCCCTTCTTGAATAACCCATCTGTTTTTGCACTGTGTCTCTTATTTAAATTAGGGCTTTTAATGTCTTCCTTATAGTTATCTTAAATTCACTACCTGATAATTCCAACAATTGTTTCATATGTGAGTTGTGGTTCTGGTGCTTGTTTTGTTTCTTTAGCTTTGTATTTTTTTTCTTGCTGTTCAGGAAAGGATTAATTCAGTAGGTTATGTTGTTTCAAACCTTACACATTCCCACAAAAGACTAGATTCAGTATTGGCACTTGACTGGCTCCTGGGAAATGAGCTTTGAGCCTTGGGAATATTCTGGCTCATAAGAATGTTGAATGCTGTAAGTGTAGGACTATGTGGTTCCAGTTTGATCAGACAGTTTATGCTAAAGTGCATTTTATGGTAAACACATGTTTTTGCTCTGGGAGACTGGAGTCTGGGTAACTTCAGTTAGTCATGTAGACACTGCATACCTGCATGCTTGACTCCCAATAAGAACCCTGGACATCCATGTTTTCATGAGCTTTCCTGGCTGATAAAACATTGCCTGTGTTGTCACACATCATTGCTGGGAGAACTAAGCATGTTCATATAGCTCTTGGATTTTAACCACGTGTCTTTTTTTTTTGCCTATTTTTATCTGTATTCTCTCTTAGTTATTAACTATAACTGCAAGTATAATAGCTTATCTGAGTCCTGTAGCCCTTCTAGCAAATCATTGAGCCCGAGGGCAGCATTTAGAATCTCCAACACACTTGCAGTTTACCATTTTTGATAATATCATTAAAAGTTGGACATGTTGTATTGGGTAATAGCAACTGTTTTATTTTTTTCAATTGCAGTTCCAGCCTGTGAAGATGGTTTCTTATAATAATAGCAACTTAGGTGTGTATATAACTAGATTGGCCATTATCTTTTCTCTGTATGTTGAAGAAAATATTCATGCTGTCTTGGATTATATTATTTCTCTCAAATAATGCAAAGATTTAAAGTGCTTAATTATTACCCTCTCTTATCATACATGTGTAGTATATTATTTTCTCCTCATTTTAAATCTCTCAAGCATCATTGTGGTTGTCACTGTAATTTTATAAAGTCAATTATTATTTAGATTTACTCAGCTATTTGTCAGTTTCTTTACTGACTTTTTCATTATATTATTTCCTTTAAAAGAAATTTTTATCTTATTAAATTCCCTTATTTAGGCTGTTTTGACTAGAATTTGTGAGTAGTAAACTCTCAGTAGTAAACGCTCTCTCTCATACACACATGCACACAAATACACACATATACATATATATCCTACTGGTTATATATAAACATGTATATACACATATATGTCTATCTGTATGTGTATATCTATGCATATAATTTATTATAAGGAGTTGGATGTTGGATCATGTATTAGTCCATTCTTACACTGCTATAAAGACACACTCGAGACTGGATAGTTTATGGAGAAAAGAAGTTTAATTGACTCACAGTTCCACAGGCTGTATAGAAGTCATGGCTAGAAAGCCTCAGGAAACTTACAGTCATGGTGGAAGGTGAAGGCAAAGCAAGTGCAGTCTTCACATGGCAAAGTAGGAGAAAGAGAGAAGAAATGGGGGAGTGCTACTCATTTTAAAGCAACCAGATCTTGTGAGAACTCACCATCATAAGAACAGCAAGGGAGAAATCTGCCCCCATGATCCAATCACTTCCCAACAGATCCTTCACCTACCATTGAGAATTACAATTCAACATGAGATTTGGGTGGGGACACAGACTCAAATAATATCAGGTCACATAGAGCCTGGCAAGTCCCAAATCTGCAAAATTAATGTCCCAGTTTGAGTCCAAAGGCTGGAAGCTGCTGTAGAATTGGGAAATGCTCATGACCCAGTTTGAAGACTGTCAGGCAGGAAGAGCCAGTGTTTCAAAGGCAGTCATGCAGGAGAATTCTGTCTTACTTAGAAAAAGATCAGCCTTTTGTTCTATTCAGGTCTTAAACTGATTGAGTAAGGCTCACCCACACTATGAAGGGCAATCTTTTTTACTCAGTCTTCTAGTACAAATGTTAATTTCACCCAAAATTACCCTCACAGAAACACGTAATGTTTGACCAAATATCTGGGCGCCCTGCATCCAGTCAAGTTGACACATAGAATTAACCATCACAGTACCTGCCAGTAGTAAATCCAAATGTAATTTCTAGTGTAAACCAGCTTACATTATGTATTTTAGGGGGCATTTCTCTTATTACCTACCCCGAGCCCAGGTGAAATGAGCTAAGTTTGTGAGTTTGGTTTTGTTTGTTTGTTTTTGTAATCTCCTTATGCTGTGAGCTAATTATCATAAATTTGATAATTTACTAAAGATACAGATATATTTAGATAATTGTCTTAGTTTCAATTCCGTATCTAATGCTCCTTCAATATGAAGTCTACTATCTCCAAGAAGGTTCTAAATCTCAGTTCTTGGGTTGCAAAGACTGGTGATCTCACTAGTTTGTCCCTTCTCTAGGGTATTTACTGCATTAGTTCTGGTGTTTATTGGTCTGTTTCATTTTCTTTCTCCTATACTCTGAGGATTTCACTATCACATTCTTTTGTGCAAGCTAAATTCTGCATTTTATGTAATATTTATTAAATAGTTCTCTAGCATTTCTAGATGTATATATAATTAAATTTTCAGGATATTTATTGTTCTATTATGTTAATACCCAAAGCCAAATCAATTATTGTTATAATTTTGGGAACAATTGTGGGCATTAGTTTCCACACAAATATATTACCATGTTCTGAAGCTAATGGAGTAGAACCAGTAGTTTCTGCAAATACCCAAAACAAATCATAATCCCATTCAGCTTTTTTCCTTTATTTAATGTAACATTTCTGAATTCTGTCATTCCAAACTTGAATTTTTTAGCACAGTTTAATTCTTTAATTGTAAAACTGCATATGGATAATTGGGTAAACATATTTTCCTTCGTTTATTCTTCAATATATAATTATGATTAAAGAGTAGATAAATATTTTCACTTAGTTTTATTCAAAAAACTGTATGCTTAATGTTTTTATAGTATTTACTAGAAAACAAAATCACAACCTTTAATAAAACCTCTTGATACATGCATGATGTACAGCAGCCTGTATTTTAAAAGCCAACTGAGAAAGTAAGCTTTTATTTTCAAGGATAATATATTATTCCCTGTATGGTCACCCTGGACAGAGAATGATGAAATACTCCTTACCTCAATTCCTGCTGAGTCCCTTGTATGGAGACTTTTAATTAGATTCTGGGGCTGGTTTGATCTTCCATAGAGAGGAACGATTGCTGAATGCAGATATTCGATGCAGAGATAAAGTTCATAGCAGCTGGGAGATCCGACTGGGAAATTGTAGAAAGATGGATTCCAACATGCTATTTTCAGGAAAAGTAATTATCCCAGATTTAACAGGAATAGCCCAGAGTTACCTGTGATGCTCAGATAATTAAAAATAGGGCTACTTGAAAAAAAACTTACTATATAAACTACTTCATAATGGATTTTTATTTCCATAAAATTGTAAGGTAAATTAGAGTTCTCATGTATCCTAGACCAATTTCCCCTGTTATTAATATTTGTATGCTTAATTTTTATAATTAAAGTCCATGTTTATTCAAAATTCTTTGTTTTTACTTTATCACAGGATCTTCTGCAGGATAACACATTACATGTAGTCACCAAGTTACCTTGGCTCTTCTTGGATTTTAGGTTCTCAGACTTTCCTTGTTTTTGATGACAGTGAAAACTTTCAGAGTATAGGTTATGGACTGGTCAACTGGCATTTGTCTGATGTTTTTCTCATGAATAAGTTGGAATTATGAGTCTTTAGGAGGAAGACCACAGATATAAAGTTCAATTTTTATCACATCATATCAAGGGTAGACACTTTCAGTGTGACTTATTACTGTTGAAGTTCATCTTGATCACCCAGCTAAGAAAAGGTTGTGATGTTATTCTTTTTTCTCTTTTCAATACCATACTCTTTGGAAAGAAGTCACTATGCACAGTCTACACATGAGGAGTGGGAAGCTATTCCCCACTACCTGAAGGCATAGTGCTTCCATAAATCCTTTGAAATTATGCTTGGGAGATTTGTCCATATTCCTCTTTTTATTTATTGATTCAATTATTTATGTATGTCAGGATGAACTCACAGACATTTATGCTATGCTTTCAGTTATACTCTAATACTACCTTGTTTATTTTTTTCTCAACTTATTTTAGCTTTGGCCATTGGAAGTGCTTTCTGTTGGCTTCTATGCACCTTTGGCATACTCCTATCTTTTGATGTGTTACAGTACTTCCTTACTTTCTGAAAAGTACAGACTCAAATGTGTATTTCCCGACCCAGTCCTAGAATCAGTCATTTATCCAAGGATTCATGTTATTTTTTTAATTGAAGAATGGTATTAGAAACCAAAATCTGAGCACTCAGTGTGCTCATTATTACTAGTGTGTCATTGCTTCTAGGCTTTCTCAGCCAATAGAGCAAGGCAATATATGCATGTGTGTCCAACTCATGTACATACATATATCAATAAACATCTTTTTTATCATCTGTGTCTATATAAAAATGAACATTTGTTCACACTGATGTTTCCAGCTTCACCCTGATTCGTTACCACATCAATTACTCTAGACCTCTCCATCTGCTTATCTGTAATCTCCCATTCCAACAGTGAGAAACTTGGCTCCCACCATCTGGATTACATTAACTTAATTTTTCAGTTTTAGTGTACATGTATAGTAGTTGCAGAATTGTTCAGCCATACCCCATATAAAACTACATTTTCAACTGTATTACTCTTATACAGTTCCATTTGTCTTTGAAGATTCTACATATTTCCAAAGTTACTTAGATTAGTTACTTTTCTCACATTCCCTTCAGTAATAGGCATTTATTTCTATTACTGTAACAGAATTATGTTGTCACTTTCTGCATTCCTTTCTGAAATGTGTCAACCACCTGATATTAAAAAATTTGCATACACAAATGTTCACACTTTCAGCTGCAAAATGATACAGGGTTTAAAAACTGTTTAGTATTGTGTATCTATCATTATAGTGTTATATAAAATAGTTATACTACCCTAATAAAAATTTACTGTTAATCTCCTGTTGAATACTATTCCTTCTGAAACTGTGAGAATGACAGATCACTTTAACTTCTCTGTAGTTTTGTATTTTCCATTATGCCAATAAATGGAATCATGTAGTATGCAGCCTTTTAAAGCTGACTTCTGTCATGTAGAAATATGAATTTAAATTTATCCATTTTTTAACGACTTGATAGCTCATTCCTTTTATTGAGGAATAGTATTATATTTTATGAATATACCACCATTTGTTTATCTACTCTCCTATTGAATATTGGCTGTTTCCAGTTTTTGGAGATCATGAATATGGTTGCTGTAAATATTCACCTGCAGGTTGTTGTGTGGACTTAGTTTTCAAATCAATTGGGTAAACATGTAAGTGCACAATTACTGAATTGTATACTGTGGTAGGCTGAACAGGCCCAGAGAGATATTTGGGTCCTAATCCCTGGAATTGGTAAATATTACCTTATGTGAAAAAGTGGATTTTTCAGATGTGATAAAGTTATGAATCTTGAAATGGAGAGATTATTTTGAATTATCTGCGTGGTCTTTAAATGTAATCACAAGTGTCCTTACAAAGGGAAGACAGAGACAGAATTGACTATAGTGTAGATGATGTGACCAAAGCATTGAGAGGTTTGAACATGCACGCTGCTGGCTTTAAAGAGGAAGCAGTCAAGATGAAGGAAGAGTCAAGATGAAGGAAGGGAAAGAGTCAAGAGCCAAGGAATACAGGAATGTTACTTTAGAAACTTGAAAAGGCAAGCAAATTAATTTTCCCCTAGATTCCAGAGGGAGTGCAGCCCTGCCAACCTGTTGACTTTGGCCCACTGAAATATACTTTGTACTTCTGTCCTCCAGAACTGTAAAATGATAAATTTATGTTTTAAGTTATTAAATATATAATCATTTGTTTTACAAACCATAGTAAACTAATAATGAAAATATGTTTAGTATTATAAGAATCTGTGAAAGCTTCACAGTTTTGCATTTTACAATTAGTTTTATGATGTATTTTAAGTTAATTTCATATAAGATTTGTATCTAGAATCATTTATTTTCCAGTGTAGTTACTATTTTGCATTCCAACCAGCAATGAATGACACTTTCTGTTATTCCTCATCACATACAGCAATTAGTACTGTCAGTGTTTTAAAAAAATTTAGGCATTCTATTAAGCACGTAGTTATAATTCTTTATTGTTTTAGTCTGCATTTTCTTAATAACAAATTATACTGAGATTCTTTTTCACGTGTTTTTTTCAAATTTGTTTATCTTCTTTATTAATGTATATGTTCAGATCTTCAGCAAATTTATAAATAAGGTCATTTGTTTTCTCATTTTTGACTTCTAGAGTTTATGGTATATGTTGGTTTTAAATTCTTTATTACATATGGGTTTTGCAAATCTTTTCTCCCATTCTATGGTCTGTATGTTTATTTTTATATCTGTATATTTTGCAGAATAAATTTTTAGATTTTAATAAATTTCAACATCAGTTTATTCTTATATAGACTGTGCTTTTAAATGTTATATCTAAAAACTTATCAAACCAAAGTCACCTAGATTTTTCTTCTATTTTTTTCTCTGAGTTTCATAGTTTTGCATTTTGTAATTAGTTTTATGATGCATTTTGAGTTAATTTCATATAAGGTATAAGATTTGTATCTAGAATTATTTATTTGGCATATTGTGGTGGGAGTCTGAAATTAGGGTTCAATATTATGCACTGCCTTTATGTCTGGCAAAATTGTGAGAGTTTGAGTGGTCTAACTGCAAGTCCTCTCTGCCACTCTGCTCATGTTGATATTGTTCCTTAGCTGAAAAAAAAATTCCTCTTTATCACAGGGACCAGGCACAGTGCCTGCTTATCCCTGAGTAGTGGGCTTCCGTTTTTTGCTTGCCCATGGAATTATTCAAGCAACCAATCACATTATCCAGAGACAACTGGTGGCCATCCCACACTCTTGTTGCTACAAGACCTTCCTCCCACAGCCCTGGCTTGCTAACTCTGTTTTGAAGTTCAGCCCTTCATGATCTTGTGAGATTTAATGTCCTTTGTTGTCAGCTGTCAGTATATGTGACTAATACACTTCTGTTAATCTTACTTGTCTAGTGTCAGGTGTCTTGGGTTTGGCAATCCAAAATTATATGACATCATTTTGTTGCAGTACCACTTGTCAAAAAGACTACCTTTTCCCCGTTGGACTGCTGTTATGCCTTACTAAACAATTCAATTGACTATATTGTTGTGTATCTATTTATGAGTTTTCTAATCTGATCCATTGATTTTTTTAATCTATTCTTTCACCAATACCATACTGTCTTTATTTCTGTACCTTTATGGTAAATCTTGAAATTATGTAATGTGAGTTCTCCAATTATGTTCATCTCCTTCAAAGAGGTCTTTTGTCTTTCTGTGTAAATTTTAGACTCAGTTTGTCAAGATCAGTTTGTGGAGATTTTCATTTACATTGCATTGGATTTGTAAGTCAGGTTGAGAAGCAATGACTTCTTAACAATATTGTGCATTCAAATTCATGAAAATGGAGAATGATTTATTTAGATTTTTGCCTTCTTTCTCAAGATTCTGTAACTTTCTGCATACAGGTTCTCCTGTACATATCGTGTTAGACTTATGGCTAAGTACTTCAATTTTAAAAGTGCTAATATTTTTTTTATTTCAAATTCCAATTGTTCACTTGTGGTAGTTATCCTTCAGTATCTGCGGGGATTCCAGGACCCTCACAGATATTAAAATCTGTAGATGCTTGAATCCATTGCATAAAATGGTATAGTGTTTGCATATAATCTACATATATTGTCCTCTATATTTAAAATTATCAGGGAAATTATAATACCTAATATAATTGCATGCAATATAAATAGTTGTGCTATTGTATTTTGTTTGTATCAGTCTTTGTTGATATTTGCTTTTTAATTTTTTTTTCTCAAATAGTTTAGATTCACAGATGGTTGAATCTGTGGATGTGAAAACCACAAATATGGAGTCAATAGGAAAGCAATTGACTCTTTATGTTGGCTTTGTATCCTTTGATCTTACTATCCTCCTTTATTAGTACCAAAAGGGCTTTTTTGTTGTTGTTGATTTCTTCTGTTTTGTTCTTATAGACTTCTGGTGGTTTCCCATGTAAAACAATCGTGTCATCCACAAATAATGATGGTTATAATTTTTCTTCTCAATTTGTGTATCCTTCTTGTCTATGTTTTTAAGGTCTCTATCTTGTGTATCTTTTCTTTTTCTCCTCTTATTCTGCTAGCCAGGAATTTCAGTATGATGCTCAATAGTAGTGGTGACAGGTGACCCTTACCTTGTTCCTTCCTTAGGAGAAAATGTATTTTTTCGTCATTAATCACAATATTAGCTGTAGAAATTTTTTGTGAGTTTTTTTTTTCAATTTGAATAAGCTCAACTATATGTCTGCTTTGCTAAAAGTTTTAGCAAAATTGGGTGTTGAGTTTTGTCAGTGTTTTTGTCAATTGATCTAATTACAGGATTTTTCTTCTTTAAGCTTATTGATATGTGAGATTGCATTGATTGATTTTTGAGTGTTGAATTAGGCTTGCATTCCTGTAACAAGTCCCATTTAGTTGTGGAGTATAGTTCTTTTTAACACTGTTGTTTTTAATTTGCTAATATTTTGTTGAGGGTTTTTATACCTATGTCCATGTGAAATTGGTCTATGGTTTTCTTTTCTTGCATACGATGTGATTTTGGTTTTTAGAGTAACACCTGCCTCATAGAATAAATAAGAAATCTTCTCTTTTCTATTTTTTAAAAGTGACTGTGGAGAGTTGATATTATCTCTTCCTTAAATGTTTGGAAGAATTCACCAGTGAAACCATCTTTTTGGACAATGATTATTAATTTAATTCTCTCATAAATATAGGGATGATTTGTGTTTTCTTATGTGATTTTTGATAGTCTATATCTTTCAAATAATTGTTTTTGTTTTGTTTTGTTTTGTTTTGTTTGGAGACAGAGTCTTGCTCTGTCCCCCAGGCTAGAGTGCAGTGGTGTGATTTTGGCTCACTGCAGCCTCCACCTCCCAGGTTCAAGCAATTCTCCTGCCTCAGCCTCTTGAGTAACTGGGACTACAGGTACACACTGCCATGCCTGGCTAATTTTGTATTCTTAGTAGAGACAGGGTTTCATCATGTTGGCTAGGATAGTCTTGATCTCCTGACATTATGATCCACCTGCCTTGACCTCCGAAAGTGTTGAGATTATAGGCATAAGCCATTGGGCTCTGTCCAAATAATTGTTTTATGTAAATTACATAATTTGAGAGAACAGAGTTACCCATAGATTTCTCATTCTTCTCTTATTATTCCTTTACTGTTCATGTGGTCAGTAGTAAAGATATCTTTTCATTTCTAAGATTGTCAGTTCACTTCTTTTTTCTTTTGTGGTTTTCCTGAGAGGAGGCTTATCACTTTTATTGATATATTTAAAGAATAAATCAAAAAAATTTTCTGCATTGTTATCCCATTTTCAACTTAATTGATTTCTGTTCTAATGTTTATTATTTCCTTTTTCTTTCTACATTAGTTTTAACTTATACCTATTTCTCTAATTTCCTAAGGCAGAAGTTTAGGTTATTAACTTTAGGTTGCACTTCATTTCTAATACATTTATTTATTTCTATAAATTTCCCTACAAATACTTCTTTCACTCCACCCCTTAAATTTTGAATGAGTTGCTTTTTGTTTTATTTCCAAATGCTTTTAAGTTTTTTGAGAACTTTTACTATGTGTTACTTAGAAATGTTCCTAATTTTCAAATATTTGGGGATTTTCCAGTTATCTTTCTGTTATCAATTTCTAGTTTAATTCCACTGTGATCAGAGAACATCTTTTGTATGGTTTCTATTCTCTTAAATTTGTTAAGGTGTGTTTTATGGCCCAGATCCTGGTGAATGCTCCATTTCAGCTTGACAAAAAGGTGTGTTCTGCCATTGTTGGGTGAAGTATACTATAAATGTCAATTAGATCCAGTTGATTGATGGTGCTGTGCAGTTCAGCTATATCATTATTGATTTTCTGTCGGTATCATTTATCAATTACTGAAAGAAAGGTGTTAAACTCTCTCACTGTAGGAATCAAATTATCTGTGTCCCCTTTTGTTCTATTGGTTTTACTTCATGTATTTTGATGTATTTTATATTTTAGGTAATATATATTTAAAGTTATTATATTATTGTTGTGTTGTATTATGATTTTGAATAATCATTTTTACAAATCTGTTTTATTTCTTCTCTTACCATGTCAAACATCAGCTGAAGAAACAGTGGTTGTTGTAGAGTTCACAGTATACATTTTTAAGTAAGCAAAGTCCACTTTTAAAATTATTTTATTTTTTTTATTTTTTATTTTTTTATAATATATATATATATTTTATTGCATTTTAGGTTTTGGGGTACAAGTGAAGAACATGCAAGATTGTTGCATAGGTACACCCATGGCAGTGTGATTTGCTGCCTTCCTCTCCATCACCTATATCTGACATTTCTCCTCATGCTCTCTCTCTCCAACTCTGTAAATATATACAATGATTTGCCAATTAAAATTATTTTATTTTTAATTGGCAAATCATTGTATATATTTATGGAGTACATTGTCATGTTATGATATATGTATACATTGTGGAATAATTAAATCAAGCTAATTAACATACCATCTCCTCACACACTTACCACTTCTTCATGGAGAGAACATTTAAAATCTATTTTTTGGCAATTTTGAAAGCTCCAATATGTTATTATTAACTAGAGTCCCCATGCTGTGCAGTAGATTACTAGAACTTACTGCTCCTGAACCTTTGTACCTGTTGACTAACATTTCCTCTTTCTTCATTCACTCCCCTCCATCCTACCCCAGCCTCTGGAAACTACCCTTCTACTGCTACTCCTATGAACTTGGCTTTTTAGATTCCACATATAAGTAAAATCAGGCAGTATTTTTCTTTCTGTGCCTGGCTTATTTCACTCAATATCATGTCCTCCAGGTTCATCTATGTTGTTACAAATGACAGAATTTTCTTCTTTGTCAAGACTGAATTGTATTCCATTGTGTATATATAACACATTTTACTTATTCGTTCATCCACTGAAGGGTATGTAAGTTGTTTCTGTATCTTGTCTGTTGTGAGGAGTGCTGCAATAAACATGGCAGTGCAGATATCTCCTCAACACACTGATTCAATTCCTATTGATATATACCCAACAGTGGGGTTGCTAAATCACTTTTGGTAATTTCATTTTTAGTTTTTTGAGGGACTCCATACTATTTTGAAAAAATAACTATACTAATTTACATTACCGTCAACAGCATACATTTTCACCAACACTTCTCTTTCATCTTTTTGATAACAGCCATTCTGACATTGTGAGGTGATATATCTGTAGTTTTAACTTGCATTTCCCTGATGATTAGTGATATTGAACATTTAAAAAATGTATGTTGGGCATTTGTATGTCTTTTGAGAAAGGTCAAATTTTTTCCTATTACTAATTTTAGTTTTTTTTTTTTTTTTTGCTATTGAGTTGTTTCAGTTCTTTATATATTTTGGATATCAGATCATTATCAAATGCATGGTTTACAGATATTTTCTCCCAGTCTGTTGTTTCTCACTTCACTCTGTTAACTGCTTCCTTTGCTGTGCAGAAGATTTTTAGTTTGATGCAATACCCTTTGTCTGTGTTTGCTTCTGTTGCCTGTGCTTTTAAGGTAATATCCAAAAAAGTCATTACTCATACCGATACTTTCCCCATTTGCTACTAGTAGTTTTACAGTTTCAGGCTTTACGTTTAAATCTTTAGTCCAGTTTGAGTTTATTTTTGTATATGGTAAGAGATAATGATCTGATTTCATTCTTCTGCATATGAATATTCAGTTTTCATTTATTAGACAGTTTGGAGCAGCTTTGTCAAAATTCAGTTGACCATAAATGCCTGGATTTATTTCTGGGCTTTCTTGTTTTATTGGTTGAAGTCTCCAGTTTTATGACAGTACAATGCTGTTTTGATTGTATAGCTTTATAGTACATTTTGAAGACAAATAGTGTTATCCCTATAGCGTTGTTCTTTTTGTTTAGGATTCCTTTAGCTATCTGAGGTCTGCTGTGGCTCCATATAAATTTTAGGATTGTTTCTTCTATTTCTGGAAAAAATGTCATTGGAATTTTGAGAAGGATTTTATTGAATCTGTAGACAGCTTTGAGTAGTATGGTAATTTTAACAATATTAATTCTTCCAATCCATGAGCATGGTGCATCGTTTTATTATTTGTGTCACCTTCAGTTTATCTCATCAATGCTTTACAGTTTTTGGTATATGCATCTTATACCTACTCCTTGGTTAAATTTATACCTAAACATTTTATTTGTTTTTTTAATGCTATTGTAAGCAGGAATATTTTCTTAATTTCTTTTTCAGATAGTTTGTTGTTAGTGTGTAGAAAAAGTACTGTTTTTTGTATGTTGATTTTGTTTTCTGCTATCTCAGTAAAAGATTTGTCAGTTCTAACAGTTTTTTGGTGGAGTATTGAGGATTTTTCTACATTCTATATAATATCATGTTGTCAGCAAATAGAGACAATTTTACTTTTTTCTTTCCAATTTGGATGACTTTTATTTCTTTTTCTTACCTAATTGCTCTGGCTGAGACTTTCAGTACTATGTTAAGTAAAAGAGGTGAAAGTGGGTATCCTTGTCTTGTTTCCAAGCTTAGAGGAAAAGTTGCCAACTTTTTACCATCAAGTATGATGTTAGCTGTAAGCTTATCATAGATGGCCTTTATTGTGTTGAGGAACATTTTTTCTAGACCTAATTTGTTTACAGTTTTTGTCATGCAAGGATGCTGAGTTTTGCCAACTGCTTTTTCTGCATCTTTCAAATAATACTCACCCACTTCATGTGTAATCCAGACACCTTGTAAAGGAGCATTACTAATTCCTCCCTCTCACTCTCTGAGATATTGTTGTCATTCATTTCACTTGCCCATATGCTATAATTACACATTATATTGTTACTATTATTGATCTAAACAGTTACCTTTCAGATCAATTAGAGGTTTCTAAGAATTAGAGTCTAGGCATGGTGGCTCACATTTGTAATCTCAGCACTTTGGAAGGTGAGAGGATTGCTGGAGCCAAGAAGTTTGAGACTAACCTGAACAACATAATGAGACCCCATTTCTATATAAAATAAAAAAGATTAGCCAAGCATGGTGGTGACACATTCCTGTATTTCCAGATACTCAGGAAGCTGAAACTGGATTGCTTAAGCTCAGGAAGTCGAAGCTGGAGTGAGTCATGATAGGATCACTGTACTCCAGCCTGTGTGACAGAGTGAGATCCCATCTCAAAAAAATTAGAAAATAAAATACTTTAGATTCATTTATTGATGCTCTGATGCACTCTCCTTCTTTATTAGAACCAAGTGTCTTATATATATGATTATCTCCTGTCTGAATAATTTGTTTCAATACTTTTTGTAGAACTAGTTTACTAGTGATGAATTCCCTCAATTTTTGCTTGTCTGAGAACATCTTTATTTCTTTCACATTTAAAACAATGTCCAATATAAAATTCTAGATTGATTTTTTTCTCTCTATACTTTATGCATTTCACTCCACTCTCTTCTTGCTTGTGATGGTTTCTAATGAGACGCCCACTGTAATTCATTCTTTCGTTCCTCTACGTGTACCTTTCTCCATTGGACTTCTTTCTTCTCTCTTTGTCTTGGATTTCTGTAGTTTGGATATGGTATGTCTACATGTGTTTAATGGGAAGGCAGTATTTATCCAACTTGGTGTTCTCTCATCTTCTTGGACCTTATGATTTGGTGTTTATGATTTTGGATGGTTCTCAACCATTATGACTTCAGGCGTTTTTTTTCTCTATTGTTTCATTCTTCTTTTTCTCATGAACTAATTCTTCATGTGTTACTCCTTTTGATATTATCTCACATTTCCTGAATAATTTGTTACATTTTATTTTTGTTATAATTTACCATGTTTGCTTTTATTATTCTATTTTGTATGTTATCTACTTTTTCAAATAGAGGCCTTAACAAATTTTCTTTTTAATTCCATGTCTAATAATTCCTACATGATGTGTGTCATATCTAAGTTTGAGTCTAATGTTGCTTTATCTCTCAAAGTTATGTTTTCTCTTGGCTTTTGGCATGCCTAGCAATTTTTTTGTAAAATCCAACCATTTCGAATTCTGTGGTTAAGAACTGAGTAATAAGCCTTTGGGAGGGCTTAGTAGTTGGTCTGTATAGTCTCATTAGTAGTTGGGCTGTGCTCAGTGTTTGCTGTGTCTATATGCACCAGGAGCTTCAAATTCCTTTCATGTTCTTGTTTTCGTCTTCACTTGACTTGGGGCTTCGCAATGTCCTCCTTTTCAGAGACTGCATGTCTTATAAGTCTTTTCATTTTATTGATTGATTGGTTGATTGAATGAGACAGGCTGGGGTGCAGTGGCATGATCTCGGCTCACTGCAACCTCAGGCCCCCTGAGACTGAGAAATGCCTAAGGGCCGTGATCTTAGGGTAGCCTAGAATTTTATGAACTTCACTTCTAGGAAATGCCCCTGATTCTTATGGTGAAGCTCTAGAAAGATTCCTCCAGACTGTGGCAGAGGGGGTGAGATGAGCACACATTGTGAATTAAGCTCAGAAACTGCTCCATAGCAAAGGTTACCCTCCAGGGGCAAGTATTTGCCAGAGATTTATCCCTGTCTTGATTCCGATTTAATCCCCCTTATCCCAATCTCATGCTGAAGCATGAGAATAGCTTGAATCCAGTATTTTCATTTTAATTGACTATTATCATATTATATTGGAGGCTTCCTGATGTAGTAGTAAGGTAAGGGTTAGGCATGGCATTCTACAATCTCCTCATTCATCTCAGCTTTTCTCTTTTTCCTTGAAGCCCTGATCTTATTACTGAAATGTGGGGCTGGAGTGAAAGGAAATCCCTTCCCCACCTGGGATAAATCTCTAGCAAATCCTTACCCCTGGAAGGTAAACTTTGCTATGGAGAAGTTAGTTCTGAGCTTAGTTCACAATGTTTGCTCATCGTCCTCCTCTGCCATAGCCCTGGCGGAATCTTTCTAGATCTTCACCGTAAGAATCTGGGGCATTTCCATGCCAGGCCTGGTAACCCTAGCACTTTGGGAGGCCGAGGCAGGTGGATCACCTGAGGTCAGGAGTTCGAGACCAGCCTGGCCAACATGGCGAAACCCCATCTTTACTAAAAATATAAAAAATTAACCAGATGTGGTGGTGGGTACCTGCAATCTCAGCTACTTGGGAGGCTGAGGCAGGAGAATTGCTTGAACCTGGAAGGCAGAGGTTGTAGTGAGCTGAGTTGGTGCCATTGCACTCCAGCCTGGGTGACAGAGTGAGACTCTGTTTCAAAAATAGTAATAATAATAATAATCTGGGGCATTTCCTAGAAGTGAAGTCCACAAAATTCTGGAGTACCCTAAGATTGCCACCCTTAGGTATTTCTCAGTCTCAGGCTAGCCTGCACTTGGCCTCCAGCAGCTTGTCAAAATTACCATTTGAGTGCTTCCACTAGGTGTGGCTACAGCAGCTTCCGCCACAACCAGGCAAGCAGACCCCAACTCTGCCTCACTGGAGGCATCTGCCTCTCCACGTTTTGGGGTGACTGTTTGCCCTGCAACTTCAGTTCTCTGATGGAGCTAAGAAAGTTGCTGATTTTCAGTGAATCCTGGTTTTTCTGATGGTAAGCATGGGAGTGACCCAGCCTATTTGCTTAGCAGAGTGGAAACAAGAAGTCATGTGA
Organism: Alouatta palliata; assembly: GCA_004027835.1. Classification (NCBI taxonomy): domain Eukaryota; kingdom Metazoa; phylum Chordata; class Mammalia; order Primates; family Atelidae; genus Alouatta; species Alouatta palliata. Next base: position 25,925 of record PVKV010004970.1, on the reverse strand, counting down.
GAGATCTGTGAATACACTTTGAGTTTGGCTTCTGCCCTTCTCTTGAGAGGGATTCCTCTCAAATGCCCGCATGTGTTTACAGTTGTTTGCCACTTTATTCGCCATGCACGAACCTGCATGCTTTTATTCTAATCCATTCAGTGGCAAAAAAAAAGGGGGGAGAAAAAAAGGTGTTGATTGATCGAAAGTAATACCAATATCAGAAAAAGTAATCTTAGAAATTGTCATTTAAAAACAAATGAAAAAGACATTGCACATTTAAGAGTTGTCTACTAATGTTTTGGCTCCCAAATCTCACCCTTTCCTTCCTTATCACTAGGTTTCTGGTCAAGGGTGATAAAACAGTGCCATTAAACTATTTGTTTTTAAAAATACCTGGGAAATTTTTTGTCACCACCAATCCAAGCTCTGGTGAAGGTTGGGCTGGAGAAGGTGGTTTCAGCCAACCCACACATCCTCCAAACACAGGGCAAGGTGAAGCATCAGGTGACAGACAGCACTAAGTGATGATGCTGAACACCCTGAAGGGTGATTATGGTCTTCCTCCTACATTCTGAAATCCCAGGTGTCCATGGTGCATAGCCACACCCATCTCTGCAGCTGCGTCATTCTCCATGGACAGCAAATAACTTGGGTGAGATGATGGAATGAGCACTGGTTTTGAGTCAAACAGACCAGGGTCCAGGTGCCTGTACCATAACCCCTAGTGGTGTGGCAGTACCACTTAGATCTCCCTGCCAGAAAGGACTCTGTTCAGCTGCCAAGAGGTGACAGCCCCCAGCTGTTAGAAACTTTAGGACCCCATCTCAGCTTCAGAGCTGAGGCTGCTCCTCCTGGGCAGCTCCAGCAATGACCAAGGCTGGCTTAGGTACCTGAGTGTGGCCATTCCCAGAAAATACAGGACCCCTCTACTGGGCAGGCTTTGCTCTGGAGCTCCCCACTGGATTGGCTGAGGATGTCAGACGTCATGGACAGGTGAGGCTCTCCTGCCTGATCCTGGTTGCTCACCTTTGTTTCATTCCCAGATGTTAATGTCTTCTACTCCAATCTCACACACCTAATTCTCAGTGCTCGCTTACGGAGAATACCCCTGCCACACTATGTAACCTTTGGCAATTTACACCGTGTAATAGCAATATAGTGCAAAGGGTGATCATTATCTCAAAAGACTGTTCAAAAGCAATGGGAAAATGTACAAGTGTTAATGAAGCTCTGGTTTAATTCCTGTGAGATGGCATCTGACAAGCACAACACACACCCTGTACCGCTACATACATCTATACAACACACCCCCTCTGCCCCCACGTAGTCTGTATACACCGTGTACTCTCTGTACTGCTGGGCAAGTGTTCAAGCTGACTTGATGTGAGAGTGAGACATAAGAGAGGGGGTCAACCAGGAGATGGAAATGGAAGGAGGGAAAAAAGGACGGTCAGTTCTGCAGATTCACTTTACCGCTAAAATTTACTTAAATATCCGATCTGGTTATATAGGAGGATGATATGTCTCTTGCCTTGCTAGATAGAATAATTTTATTTTTAGTTTTTTAGACTGCTCATTATTAAGCAGGGTTGGAAAAAGAAGTGGATGGAGACCCTGGAATTCAGAATAAACATGAAAGAATGAAGTCTGAGCTTTACCCGTGTGCGCACACACACACACACACACACACACAAAGAGAAAGATCACTGAAATCAAGGAGTACATGTATTTCTTAAATACCACAGCCACAACTGTCTCAGAAATAGATGTCAAAAATTACTGATTTCATGAAAAGCCTTGAATACAAATTTTTTCTTGTGCTTACAATCGCCTTGCAAATTAAATATGATTTCCACTTTTTTTTTTTTGAGAAGACAAGGCAAGCCTCTTTCCCAAAGTCACTCCAGAGACAGTGATGGGGTAGACTCAAGTACTAACTGCATCTGCACTATGACCATTTTTTTTGAGACGGAGTCTCACTCTTGTTGCCCAGGCTGGAGTGCGGTGGCAAGATCTTGGCCCACTGCAACCTCCGCCTGCTGGGTTCAAGCAATTCTCCTGCCTCAGCCTCCAGAGTAGCTGGGATTACAGGTGTCCATCACCATGCCCAGCTAAGTTTTGTATTTTTAGTAGAGACGGGGTTTCACCATGTTGGCCAGGCTGGTCTCAAACTCCTGACCTCAAGTGATCCTCCCACCTCAGCCTTCCAAAGTGCTGGGATTATAGGCATGAGCCTCCTCACTATCACCTTTATTTCAATATATTTTCATCAGCAAAATTGTACTCTTTGAGCAAAACAGTTTGTCCAATATCTGCCTAGAAACAATCATTTTTTTTAACATACTGGAGGAAGTATTTATCTCCGAGTTCAGATTATTTATAAGTGGAGCAATCTGAACTTCTCCTATGATAGAATCTGGCAAGTGCATGCAGATGTACATTGGACCTGTCCTGTACTTGTGTTTCAAGAGGACTGATCAGCAAATAGCTCCAATCACCCCATTTTACAGCCCAAGAGGCGGGACTTGGCAGCTGCAGAGGCAGGTGCCTGTGTACTGCTGGCTGCCATCCTGCTTGTGGAGATTCTCCATGCTAATGCTTAGCTCATTTAGCCTTATTCCAAGCAAGAGCTGTTCAAAATGTAATCTTATTGCTTAGTTAGTAGAGTGATTATATAACAAGACAAATCTTAGCAACTAGTCCAAAGTCTGGTATGCAATAAGCATGCAAATGATTCTTTAAAATAAAGTATCTAATGTCAAGAGACTTGTATTTTCTTTCATAGCTCCCTAAAAAGGTAATGTTTAATAATTAGGACAAGATGTCCAATGAGGATTGAGCCAATTCATTACTATTTATTCAGTTCCTACACTGATGCCCCTCACCTGTCATTTACACAACCTCGTTTAATCCCCACAGTCATCTTGCTACTGTTTTTGATTCAATGAGGAACAAAAGAGGGTAATCAAATAACTTAAATAACCCATTAAGGTGACCTGCAAGTAAACTGTAGTGAAAGGATTTGAACCCAGGACCGACCAGCAGCAGACTCAGAGCGTGCTTTCTATCATGTCACTCTGTGGTTTCTAGGGGAGGTCCCTGGCCCAACAGCAAAGCTTGATGGAAACAGAAGTAGCTGGATCCCAACCCAGAAAGACTCAGTGGACGACTCCAAGGGTAGAGCCTGCAGCCTCGTCTTGATGCCCCTCCGGGAGATCCTGATGCAATTCAAGCTGGAGGGCCATCGTGCTGCACCACTGGACCATCCCCAGCTTCTTCGTTTTCATCTGCTGGTCTTCCTCTTATCCTTGAATTTGTGTGTGCTATTTACCTACTTGGTGATGACCTAAAATATTTTCTGTTGGCTTCTACCAGTTGTCATAGCATTTCTGCAATGGAAGCGTTTTTCTTACATAAAAATTAAATTAAAATACTCAGTACAGAATACTATGCAGCCATAAAAAAACGATGAGTTCTTTGTAGCGACATGGATGAATCTGGAAACCATCATTCTCAGCAAACTGACACAAGAACAGAAAATCAAACACCACATGTTCTCACTCATAGGTGGGTGTTGAACAATGAGAACACATGGACACAGGGAGGGGAGCATCACACACTGGGGTCTGTCGCTGGGAACTAGGGGAGGGACAGCCGGGGGTGGGGAGTTGGGGAGGGATAACATGGGGAGAAATGCCAGATATAGGTGACAGGGGGATGGAGGCAGCTATGCAACAATCCTGCACGATCGGCACATTACTCCAGAATCTAAAGTACAATAAAAAAAAAAGTAAAAAAAAATTCAGCACAGTCCTTCTGGGGGACACTATACTTCTCAAAAAGCAACAGTTTCCAAGTGAGGGTATTCTTAGTCACTGTTGCTACTTTCCATAGTATTATAACCAACTTTAATAGCATTTTGTGTTACATGCAAAATTATTTCAGCATGAAAAATGATCTTACCATTAAGTATTAAGCAGTGACATATTCATAACATTTCCTAATAAAGATGAGGGATGAACTAGATAAACAAGTCACTGAGGTAAGATTTGTCGCCATCATTACAAATGATTCATTGGCGGCCGGGCGCGGTGGCTCACGCCTGTAATCCCAGCACTTTGGGAGGCCGAGGCGGGTGGATCACGAGGTCAAGAGATCGAGACCATCCTGGTCAACATGGTGAAACCCCGTCTCTACTAAAAATACAAAAATTAGCTGGGCATGGTGGCACGTGCCTGTAGTCCCAGCTACTCGGGAGGCTGCGGCAGGAGAATTGCTT